>JAZKJV010004008.1:600000-835466 GCA_037367405.1 Ottelia alismoides
TCTTGCGGGACCCAAAGAGAGATATCATGTCATCATTAGCTCAGACTTGACTTTAGAACAGGAGTCTAGGTTGTTAGAAGTCTTAGAGAGGAACCGCAAAGCAATAGGCTGGACAGTGTTGGATCTCGTGGGCATTAACCCCGCTCTCTGCTCGCACCACATTTTTACTGAGGATAGAGTGAGACCTTCCTGTGAGTTTCAGAGGAGACTTAACCCCAATCTACGGGAAGTGGTGAAGAAAGAAATTGGGAATTGGTGCAAAGCAGGGTTTATATACCCTATTTCTGACTCCAAGTGGGTGGCCCCGCTTCATGTTGTCCCGAAGAAGTCAGGAATTTAGATGATCACCAACGAGGAGGGGGTAGAGATCGCAACACGAGTACCCATGTCGTGGCGCGACTGTGTTGACTACAGACGCCGGAATGCTGCGACCAAGAAAGATCACTTTCCCTTGTCTTTTATTGATCAGATCTTGGAGAGACTCGCAGGGAAAGAGTTCTTCTGTTTTCTTGACGGGTACTCATGCTACAACCAGGTGGCCATAGCCCCTGAGGACCAGGAAAAGACCACATTCACATGTCCATTCGACACTTATGCTTTCAGGCGCATGCCATTCGGGCTCTGCAATGCCCCGTGCACATTTCAGCGGTGTATGATAGCCATATTTTCCGAGATGGTGGGAGATTTCCTGGAAGTGTTCATGGATGACTTCTCGGTCCATGGTGATTCTTTTGATACATGTTTAGCGCACTTGGACCGAGTCCTCATGAGGTGTAGAGAGGTGAATCTGGTACTCTCCTGGGAGAAGAGTCACTTTATGGTGACGGAGGGTATCATGTTGTGGCATGTCATCTCTAAAAGGGGAATGGAGGTTGACCCTGCCAAGGTGGAGGTGATCAAGAAACTCGATCCACCTACCAACGTGAAGTCAGTGCGGTCATTTCTAGGGCATGTTGGATTCTATAGGAGATTCATTCAAGATTTTTCAAAGATTGCCCGCCAACTGACTGAGCTCTTAGGGAAAGACACAGAGTTCGTTGTAGATCACAGGTGTCTGGAGGCCTTTGAGCTCTTGAAAAAGAAGATTTGTGCCTCTCCTATCCTACAAGCTCCTGACTGGTCTCTCCCCTTTGAGATCATGACTGACGCTTCAGATTTTTCTATAGGAGCTGTGTTAGGACAACGGCGAGAGGGGATCCCGTTTGTGATCCACTACGCAAGCAAAGTATTAGATCCTTCACAGAAGAATTATACAATGACTGAAAAGGAAATTCTCATGGTAGTATGGGCCCTCAAGAAGTTCAGATCATATATTTTGGGCTCTAAGGTGACAATTTATACTGATCACACAGCCATTCGATATTTAATGGAAAAGAAGGACGCGAAGGCGCGTCTTCTTAGGTGGATTTTACTCCTCCAGGAATTTGATTTGGAGATAAAAGATAAACCTGGAGTGAAGAATGTTGTGGCTGATCACCTTTCTCGGATTGAACTTAAGGATTCTCCTGATCATGAGTGGATTAGAGAGACCTTCCCAGATGAGTCATATTGTGTTATTGACTCCCTCCCGTGGTATGCCAACATGGTGAACTATCTTGTCTCCAAGCAGGTTCCCCATGGTTGGACTAGGAGCAGCATTGATCGACTGAAGTCGGATTGGAGGAGATACCACTGGGACGATCCTTTCCTTTTCTGTGAAGGACCGGATTGTGTTTGGAGAAGGTGTATTCCTCAGGAGGAATACCAAAGTGTCCTCACATATTGTCATTCACTTGAGGCTGTAGGACACCATTCGAGAAAAAGAACCGCTCACAAAGTACTTCAATGTGGATTGTATTGGCCGACCTTGTTTAGAGATGCCACTGATTTTGTGCGGTCGTGCCCGATCTGTCAAAGGATGGGAGGGACAGTTGGACAGAGAGATGAGATGTCCATGCAACCGATGATTATTTGTGATGTTTTTGATGCATGGGGCATAGATTTTATGGGTCCCTTTCCCAACAGCAATGCACATGAGTACATATTGTTGGCGGTTGACTATCTATCTAGGTGGGTGGAGGCTATCCCGACCCAAACCGCAGACAACAAGACTGTTTGTAAGTTTGTGAGAGACCGTATCATTGCTAGGTTCGGGGTGCCAAAAGTTTTGATATCTGATGGGGGTAGCCATTTTGTGAACCGAGATATGAGATCTTTAGCTAAGGACTATGGATTTGAGCATAGAGTTACTAGTCCTTACCATCCACAGTCCAACGGCATGGCAGAGGTTTCGAACAGAGAGGTGAAGAGTATTTTGCAGAAATTGGTTCGTCCCGATAGGAAGAACTGGTCTCAGCTCTTGGATCAAGTTCTATGGGCCTATTGGACAGCCTACAAGACACCATTGGGTACTTCACCATTTAGAATGATCTATGGCAAGCCATGCCATTTGCCAGCAAAATTGATTCATAAATCCAAATGGGCAATTAAGAAAATTAATTGGAGTTGTTACATAGGGAAGCTTTGTCGAGACTTGAACTTGAACGAGCTCATGGAAATCCGAAACAGGGCATATGACAACAATTTGATTTATAAGGACAAAGTAAAGAGATGGCATGATCAACATATTAGGTGCAAAGACTTTGTCCCTGGACAAAAGGTATGGTTGTTCAATGCCAGGTTGAAGATGTTCCATGGGAAGCTCAAATCTAAATGGACGGGTCCCTTTCTGGTTAAGAAAGCGCACGAGAATGGAAGTCTAGAGATAGCTGATCTCACAGATGGTGCACAGTCTCATGTGGTGAATGGACAACTGTTGAACCATTTTGTTGATTCGAAAGAGAAGTTAGTCCAAGTCGAGGTCATCGACTTCATGCAGAGTGACCAAAGAGCAGATACATCATATTACTCGTCATGAAGATGCAGCATACAGATTCAACATCTTAGAAGATTCAATCACTCTTGTACATTCTCCCTTCCTTGTATATTCTCCAGATCACATCGGTTCTTACACTTACTCTTGTCCTATACTTAGGCTTACCAAGAGCCTAAGTATAGGGGGAGCCGATGCCCGCCATGTGTATATACTCATCCATTTCTCCTCTTGACCTCGTCCGCCCCATTTTTGCTCTTCTTCTACACTTAGGCTGACCAGAGCCTAAGTATAGGGGGCGGATCGACTTCTATACTTTTTTTTTATTATTTTAGCTTTCCTACGCTTAGTACGAGCTGTCTTTTTGTCACCTAGTGCCATGAGGACATAACACAAGCTAATTATAGGGGGCGTGTATATATTACATATATACTTTACCGATAGCTTGTACTTTCACGTATTTTTGTACATATTATACAATAATTATGGGGTGGGTAAAAAAAGAGTTCAAAAAAATTCAAAAAAAATCTCTTAAAAAAACCTTTTCAAAAAATTCTTAAAAAAGAACTCTTTCTCCTTATTTTCTAAAAAAATCTTTTTTTTTAAAAAAAACCCTCTTTAAAAAAAAGTCCTTTCTTATTTACCTATCTTTTTTCAAAAAAAATTAAAAAAATAAAAAGCAAAACTTTTCTAACAAAAAAAACTTCTTTGCCTTTGTTTGTCAAAAAAAACTTTTTCAAAAAAAAACTTTTTCTAAAACTTAAAAAAATCAATAAAAAAAAACTAACTAATAAGTTGGTTTAATCCCTGACACAATTCACTTTCACACAAGACTAGTGATGTTCAAGAACACTTGGTTTACGAGCTCTTGAGGTTTTGAGTTAACCAGCCTTAGTCATTAGGGTCTTTGACTTAATTATTCACATTTCCCTAGTTTGAAAGATTTGTGTGCTATATTGCATGCTTAGTCTCTACCTTAAGAATATGATCAGCACCTCACATACACGACTGCATTTATGATGAGATGAGTTGAAATTTCACTCGAGGAACTGGGATGAGGGATTTGAGTTTGGACTTGATTTGATGATGCTTGAGGATGGGATAAAATCAATGAAGGCTTCATGAAACCTGAGTGTCAGCATCTTTAGCCAGTATGAGAACATGGTTCTTGTACTATCTCTTGACATTTACCTATGTGCCAGGGTGTGATAAAATAAAAAAATTGTTGATCAGTGTGCGCCAACTCTTGGTAAAAGCAGTGGAGCTAGCCACAAATACTACAAAGCAATGAAATGTCAAAGAAAAGCTCTCATTCCACAAAGTCAATTATCAAAAGAGCTTCCACCAAAGGCGAGCGCTCCCAACCATTTCAAAAGTGTCCACTTGGACCACCGCTATTAGGACCAGGAGTCGGGCTTGCACCAAAAAAGGGCTCTGCATCGAAAATGCTACAAGTCTGGGTGTAGAAGGTACGATAGGTACTCAAAAAGGGCACACCCCGGTGTACTCCCAGGAAAACATGTGCAGACGGCTCCAACTTCTCTTGACGGACGCACTGATAAACACCAAAAAAATGCGTTGAGTAATAAGGCACTTGAGAGGATCCTTGTTCCAATGAGAGGGAGAGAAGAAATGACACAATCATATACCCTCCATAAACTGGCTTCCATCTACACTTTTAAGTCTGACAACTAAAGAGACGATGGATTGGATGCAAGAAATGATTTATTCCCTAGTGTTGAGGATCGGGTTCTTAGGAGAGTCTCTTGGACTGGAACCTTGGGTGACGTGGTGACTCTACTCTTGTAACTGCGATTAACACTTAAAGTCATATCCCTACTATATATGTATACAAAGAGAGTCTGATGATTAGGGAAATTGGGTACCTTTTGACTAGAGCTTGGTTCAGCTTAGAATTTTAGGATCTCTAAAACCGAGAGTTCTTGAACAGATTAAGTCTTGTATTCACATGCACAGTCAGGGGTTAACCCAACTTATTCATTCTTTATTTGCTCGAGGACTAGCAAAGTTTAAGTATAGGGGGGTGATGAATCCATGATTCATCATCTTAATATCTTGATCTTAGCAAAATCCCCAAGTAAAATCCCAAATAAATGTCCATAAAATCCATAAATTAACAAAATGACTCTTCTAAATAAAATACACTAATTATTGTATATAAGATTGTACAAAATGAATTAACAATAAAAAGCCACAAAATCAAAGGAGTTTTATACATGTAAATAGCCCAAAACTTCATGTATTTTTAATAATTTCATTTCAACTCCTTTTTGCCTAATTCTTTTTCTAACTTGTTTATAAAAATGTATATAAAAATATAAAAATACAAAACAAATTTCACTTCAAATAAATACTCCTAGATCCCAAAGAGAAAAAGCCGTAAAGTCCAATTTACAAGCCAAATTCCCGCTCCGTCAAAACTCCAAATTCATCAAACTCACTTTTAAAGTTCAAGTTAGAAAATTATCTATCCAACGGAAATGGTTTCATTAAAATCGGAGCTCGTTTGCAAAAGTTGGGTTTTGGGGCCTAGATGTACATTGTATATGATGTATATATTCATTCTTTCTTCAATTTTTATTGTATCTTTTTAATTACTAAAAATACAAAAAATCATACTTGTGTTGTATTTTAATTGTAGTATTTTATTGTATTTTTTTGTTGTAAATATCTCTTATTAAAAAGACAAAAAAATTACATATTAGAAAAGTAAAAAAATGTACATGTTATTTGTCTTCCCTTGTAAATTCACCACTATTTTTTTCCTTCTTTATTTTTTGTTGTATTTAAAGTAGCCTACTTTATTTCACTTTATTTATTTATTTAATTTCCATTCTCTACAATAACCACCAATTCAACTCCATTATTCCATCATTTTTTCCAACTTCCCATTCAACTCCATTAATAATCCAACTTCCCATTCAACTCCACCACCTTAATAACTTCTCATGTATCATCTTTATATACATCTCATTCTCCTCATTTTTGCCTTTGATCCATCTTTATGTGAGGAGAGCCCAGTTCCCAGAGTGGAATCGATGACAGCTACACAACCGCGGTCGAGCGACGACAGCCCTCTCTCCGGTGAGATCCGTTGGCTTTTTAGCCAACATCGCAGCCGCAACCGCGCGCTGCTCAAGCTAATCGCACACCGGCAATTTGAGCGAAGACCGTTCTCTCGTGAGCACTCCATAGGTGCCCGTGTTCATCGTAGGTAATTTTAGTTCATCTTGTCTTTATTTTTATCTTTGTAATTTTTTTTAGTTCATCATATCACCACCCACCATCCTCCATTTGTTTTACTTCACATATTATCACACCATCATTTTTTTCCATCATGTGCATCCCTTGATTAAAAAAATATAAAAAATTAAAACAAAAAAAGTTTTTGTTATTTGTTGTTTAGCACAGTAGCATTTTCATATAAAAATATCAAAAAAATCAAAACTAAAAAAATTAAAATTAAAACTGAAAAAAAAATAAAAAATAAAAAAAAGGAGAGGAGCAGCAGCCACACCCGCCGCCCCTCCCCTTTCATCTCCGCCAGCCAAGCGGCACGCCGCCGCTCCTCCGGTCAGCGCGGCCCCGCTGCCCGCGCGCCGCCACGCGCGCCCACCGGTGGTACCGCCCTCCTCTTCCAGGTGCGCCAACCACCGCCCCCCTTTTCGTTCGTCCCCTCTGCCCCCTCGCGCGCGCAGTTCTCCTCCCGCCGGCGCTCCAAGGTGCAGCCTCGCCACCGCCTCGCACACGCGGGGTCCCCTCCGCCGTCCATCGGCGCAGCCACCGACACCGCCGACCCCCCTTGTTGGGTTCTCCCCACCTGGGAACCAAGGAAGAAGAAGGTCATCTTTTTCCTTTTTTATTATTATAAAAATTGCAATTTTTATTTCTTATGTTTCTGTAATTACAAAAACATCATTGTACATATTTGTGTTGTTGATCTTCAATTTTTGTTTTGCACAGACACCCCTGTATTCGCACTTTGATTTGGACATCATTATTGCATCCTTTTATTCAATGAAAAATGCCCTTATGTTGTGCAACTAATTTTCTACATTCTGAATATTGATTTGTATTTTTGTGAGTTGTGGGTAATTAATTAAAATTGTTCAACTGAAATATTGTATATTTTACCCATTATGAGCCCTTAAATTTATATCTCACATACGGTTATTCTAAAAATTCCACAAAAATTAAGAATGATGCCTTGACAAGTGATTAACTTACTGTCCAAATTGCATCAAAAATGGAGATATCTTGTGCCTGAAATAAATTGTAGAGTGTTTTTAGTATTTGATTTTTAATTAAATCCACATACATCCTTTTCACAAAATTTCAACTCTCCTGGATTGCTTATCTAAATATCTTTCTGAGATAATCCGCACTCTGATTAATTTGATAATGTGGATTTATTAGAAACTAATTACTCACTTTGGCTCTGTTTTCACTATAAAATCCATAAAAAAATCATAATTTATCAAAAAATTCCAAAAAAATTATGGGAAGTCACATTTCATCATGTTTTCATTCCAGTAATTTTTTATAATTTTTGCTTACTGTTTGTGTGAAAAATTACAAAAAACCTATAACAAGTGTGTATTTTTATTTATTACTTTTTAACCCATAAAATTCCAAAAAAAGTACCTTGCATTCATCTCTGGATTAGGACTCTAGGAAAAATATAATTTGGCTAAATTGGACTAATTTGACATTAAAATTAATTTGGCCTTATAGTATGTTTTCTTAGTGTCTTAATTCATTTGCATTTGCATTCTATTTGCATAAAAAATATCCGCACTGAAATCTAGACCTAAGTTTTCAAATTAAACCCAAGTTGTTCCTTTGCCTCCCTGAGTTCGACCTCGGACTTGCCCGGGATATAAATTAAGCCGAGACACTCTTCACGGAGATCTTCTCTCGGTTCTGACTGAATCGCTAAGTACACGTGCTACAACGTGACCGAATTATTTATCGTATTTAGCGACTCGTCAGAGGGCCCAACTCGAAGCGGTCGAGTAGGGCTGCCGGAAGTAGGTTGATCGAAGACTCGCTGTCTAATAGAGTACGATCGAACCTCTGCTCCTTAATATGGCATCTGACATACGGGGCTCCTGCATCTGGCCTTTTAGCTGGTAGACGGTTCTGGATTGCAAAACAAGTGGCGCGAGTGAGCACATGGATCTCTGACTGGTGGTTCCTCCTCTTCCTCCGAACTATGGTCCTGTCTCTGAGTGATCTCTGGAAGAGAGGTATGTGCTCCAAGGCCTCCTGTAGAGTCAGCTATATCTGAACTCGGTCCATCTTGTGCTGGTTGAACTCTAACTGGTGGGACTTTTTTGGGTCTTTTTTGGTCCCCTTAGCCAAGCTGAGTGCTTGGAGAAAGGGGACTGCTGGGTCCTTCTCAGATGAAGGACTAGGAGAGAGTCTGGGCTGCTCAAGAACGACAAAATCCACACATACATCATCAATCACCACAGGTGGATCAGAAAAAATCAAACCGTTTCCTTTATTCACAGAAACGTCTTGAGGTACATGAATTGACTGAAAGACAACAGGACTAGCAGAAGTAGAAATGGTGGCCTCAGCACCACCCTCGGCATCTGGAACCGCAGCATCAGTATCGCGCCCTGGCTCGGCAACACGTCTGGTGGCATCAGTACCACCTCCTCCATCTGGTGAAACAACGGCTTCAGTACCGTTGGTGGGATCAACATCCTTGGTGGCGTCAGTACCACCGTCATCATCTCTAGTGGCATCAGCACCGCTCTCCTCCTCGTCTGTCACTCCTGAAGTGGCATGGGGTCATCGCTCAGACGAGGCGCCACCTGCTGGCATCCTACTGCTCCTTAGTGTGACAAAATCAGCATCAAACATATATGCAGTCATATCACCAAGTGAAGCACTAGGAGTGGTAACCTCAGTGAATTCTACCTGCTCAGACTTCCTCTTCAGGATGTTTGGGTTCGACTCGATCTGGGCAGGGATGGAGGCCTTCCCTTTCACAATCTCCCTCAACTCCTGGCGAAACTCATCCATCTCCCGTCGGAATGTGGCCTGTTGCTCGGACATGAGGCAGGCTAAATCATCAAGTGCAGGGTTCTCATAGGTTGGCCTATGAGAACCAGACGGGTGGCCTCTCTAGTTGTGAGGCTGCTGCTGGTGAGGGTGAGAAGGGTACTGTTGATGATATTGCTGCTGAGGTTGATCTCGCCTCCAAGGTTGTCCCTGCTGATAGGGACGAGGACCATACTGCTGGTAGTGGGATGACTGCTGCTGCTGAACTGGGGGCTGGGGCTGGTGGTGCTGCTCACGCTGCTGGTCGTCCTGGCCACCCTGAACTGGAGGCTGCTGCTAGGAACTGGTGCCTCCGACCGACCAGCGGAATCCGATTTGGTCTCATCGGATACCGGGCCGGGGTCAATCGTACCAATTCCCATTGACATCCATCAACGGCTCCTGCTTGTATGAGGGAGGGGGAAGTACTGCCAGGGGCTGATCCGGCTGATACACAACCATCTAAGTGTCCTGGGATGGTGGTGACTGGACGTACTACAATGGCTGCTGGTACGACTCCTCCTGTACAAGGTAAACTTGTCTAGGCTGACTGGAGTGCTGGGATGAGCTACCATTGCTGCTCGGATCTCCTCGTGACCTGAGACGGGGCTGAGAAGCCGTCTGTGCCTCCTGGAGACACATGATCTGTGTCTTCAGGTCACTCAGCGTCTGTGTCATCTGGTCGATCTACGTCATGCCCTGGCATTGCTTCTTCTCTATCAGCTCAATCCGGTCCAGCTTCTCGCTAATGATGCCCATGTCGGCGGCCATCGACTCGGTCTGTGTTGTTGCTGCCGACAAAGTAGAAGGACCGGCATCGACCCGTGCTATTCTCTAAAACTGCACGGCCTGTGGCTGAGGGCGTCCCTGAGTGTAGAGGCAGGTCTGGGACATCACTGTATAGTTCCCGCCATCTCTTCGTAGATGGCCCAGACCTGATCCTCATCAGTGGCGAAGTAGGAACCGCCACAAGAAGTGTTCACCAAGCCCTGCAGCTCTGGTGTCAGCCCGTAAAAGAAGCTCTGAACTAGGTTCGGCTTTGAGATGTCATGGTACGGGCATCTGTCGGTAAGCTCTCTGAACCTCTCCCATGCCTCATGGAACTGCTCGTTGGGGAGCATGGAGAAGTTGCTGCTCTCTGAACCTCTACCATTGCTGCTCGCTGCATTGGTCCGCTCGAGTGGATAATACTTATTGAGAAACTCAGTCCGGAGCTGCTCCCAGGTAGTCATGAATCTCCCCAAATGCTTCAGCCAGTTGGCTGCTCTGTCTACCAAGGAGAATGGGAAAGCAATCATCCTGATGGTATCCTCGTCCACCTGCCGATCGTAGATGGTGCTGCAAATCATCTCAAATTCCTGGAGATGAAGATGTGGCTCCTCAGTTGCAAGCCCATGGAAATGAGGGAGAAGCTAGATCGTCTGAGGGGGGAGCTTGAAATCCCTAACAATGGCTGGAAAGACGATCCACCGGTGCGTAAGTGTCGATCTGGGGTTGTGCAACTCCCGCACCAGTCTGGCTGCTGTTGCCGGCTGGACTGGCTCCTCAGTCTGGTCTGGAATCTCAGGTCCATCTCCTCCACCTGGTCTGCGTAGCTTGCGCTAATCTCTGTCTATTCTCATCCTCTCCATCTCCCTGCACATCTCCACCGTGAAAGCTCCCTCGTTTCTAATCTGCTGCTGCATCGTCACTTGGGAGGCTATCAAGGTGTTGTTGATCGCACACTGGTCCAGTACGTATGTCTGCTCTGGTCTCGGGCCTCCAGTGCGGTCATCACCGTCGCCGGCCATGGTCTCAGCAAAGGCAAAAGACCCAAGCTCAGGTGCCAAAATGTAATCTGTTTGCTGCTCTATCTAATCGGGCACCTCAGGACTGTCAGAAGAAAGGTGGTCGGGGGAACAGGATGGAAGCGAACTTGGGTTCGGAGAGCTGGTCTCGGCTCTCACGAACCGACCTAGATGAATGGGCCGGAGTGCTCGTAAGCGGTGTAGCCAGAGGCCGCCTAAGGGACCTCCGACCCATCATCGTGATCTGGAGAGTCGGGCGGATGGGATCTGGAAAGCAAACAAGATAAAACAAGCAAACCCCAAATTCACCAATGCGACGCGAGCTGATGACCATAAGAGTTCAGTCTTTTATCTTTTCTTTTTTATTTTGGTGATAATATAGTCTAACAGAGCGATTAAGCGAGCTGTTGGGAATCCAACACCCCCAGGAGACTGTCCCGATCCCGAACTAGATCTTTCCCAACCAGTACAAGCCGCGGACCATTTACCGGCTACCCGATCGACTCGTTCTGTTAAGGATATCACAGCCCGCTTTACCGGAGACCGGAGCGATCCTCACTGGAGAACGACTAGCCCAGAAGCAATAGTCTGAAGAAGGGTCGGATATGGCTCTACCTAGGGTGCAGGTCACTCTCTCGCCCAATCAAACCATACAATATGGGGGTTGTTGTCCCAATACAAGATTTCTTTGTGGTGAAGTGAATTTTAAGTCCAATTTGCTTTAGCAATCCCAAATTTTATGATTTTTATTTTTAGGTATTTTTCAAGAAAACAATCGCCTAATTAATTTTTCGGGTTTTTCTGATTTTTTAAGTCCAAAAAACGGGGGGAGAAGATGAAAAAACCGATGCGCGAAGAAATCAATGATGCATGCAGAGTAAGAGATGCGTACCTGACTCCAGCAGTCTACATGCAAAGTGATACACGCATAAAAAAAGACAGAAAGTAAACTACCTATATGATGCACGAGAAAAACGGCCTTAGACGAAGCACTTTCTATACGGGGAGAACGGTAGCTAACGGGTCAACGGGAGGGGACAAGTCCGGTCTCTGATGCCGATCGGTGTCCGCCACAACGGATCCTGCCTGCGCTGTATACGGCCTCTAGCGGCACGTGACCCCTCGAGTGACCAGGTTAGCTTTTTTCTTTATCAATTATGAATCAGGTCCAATTAGACGTTCTATAGAAGCATGCAATCTAATTAGGCTGGGGTCCTAATTAATTACGTCGCAAGCACAGAAAATCCTACGGCTAAGGCTAAATTCACGTAAATCAGATAAGCAGTAATAAAATGTGAAAAATCAAAACCGATGAAAAACCGCGGTGAGGTCCCCCAAGCACCAAAGTCCAAGTGAGTCTCAGTCCATGTATTATTACAATAATAAAATAGTCTGACTGAAAAAAACTAACTATCCTAAACTAATCCTCTCCTCTCCCCTACTCAACTCCGCGCGCTCTCCTGCAGCTCTGTAGAGAAGAGAGCCGCCTCTGGCTTCCGCAGTTGCTTCGGCTTTCCGAAGAAAGCCACCTCGGTCCTCGGGCCCTCACAAGAAATCAAACAAGAGAATGTCAGACACAATTATTATAATAAGAAAAGAAAATGAAGTGAAAGAAAATATATGTAAAAATGGGAATAAACAAAATAAAATAAACAAATAAAAACAAAATAAAAGAAAATAAAAAGAAAACCAAAGAAGATAAAAAGATGCAAAAAGCCGCGAGCGAAAGAAAAGCCGTGGAAAAAGCTGCGAAACTAAAAATCGAACAAAAACAAAAATAAAAATAAAAAGACTACTAAGTCGTGCTCCCCGGCAATGGCACCATTCTGATGACCAAGAAATCCTCTCACTATCGGGCTAAGGTAAAAATAATCGGTGTTGTTGTGACCCGAATAGAGAGACCCAGTCAATCAAGAAAAAATCAGACCACCAAAAGAGATAAAACAATCAATAAAATCAAGGAGCGGCCTTCGCTATTTATTTAACCTGGTATAGCGACTAGGGTCGAACTCAAGGAGCACGGGTTGGCCAAGTGGCCTACAAAGTAGTGGAAAAAGAAACAAAATAAAGAAAGTATTTTTTGTGGATTTTATGCATTTTTAAAATTTTTTTTATGATTTTTAATAATGAAGAAAATATAAAAAGAAGGCAAAAAGCACACAAACAACAATTTATTAAACACTCCAAAACAACTCAGAAAATTCAAATAAAATTATTTTTGTGTTTTATATATTTTTAAGTATTTTTTGTAATTTTTTCAGAATTTTATAATTTTATGTTGATTTTATAAAAATAGAAAAAGGAAAAAACAAAGAATTAATGTGCAGCCAGATTTGAAAGGCTAATTAAAAATATATAATTAGCCTCTAAAAATCTGAAGGTAATTTTTATGAAAAATAGAAATAAAAACTAGGCTACAGAAACCAAAATTACATTTTTTTTCGAATTTATTAGAATTTTTAATATCTTTTATAAGGTTTTTAGGTTTTTTTAGTTTTTATGGGTTTTATAAATTCAAATTAAACCAAAATTGGACTGAAGCTAATAAACACTTAAAGGAGCAGTACCAAATTTTTTGTAATTTTTGGAGGTTTTTTATATTTTTTAATTGATTTTATAAACCAAATAGTAACAAAAATAGGGGTTTTTGATTGTTTAAAAATATCAAAACAACTAAAAAATGTTCCAAAGAATTAGTGAAATTTTTACACAGTGGTAGGGGCCACATATCCAAATTTCACTAAATTTGGGTTTTATTTGCTATTTTATTCAACGAATAAACAAGCCACAGCACATAGGGACCTAAGTGCAAGAAAAACTAAGTTCCAGGGGCGAATGATAACATATATTAAACAGTTGGGGCCAAAGTTGCAAAAAGTCTAGAAACACACGAGACACGCACGTGATTCCCATTCACAGGGACTAAATTGCCATTCCTATTTAAAAAGACATAAACAATAACAGCTCAAAACTAGAGGACAAAATATACAAATATTGCTCCAATCACTTGTCGATGCACGTGCACCACATACACAGGGACTAAAATACAAATAAAACAAGAACATGGTCCTACATGCAATTTACCCTAATTAAAAAAAACTCGATAAAATATTTACAGGATTACACTTTAAATGTGAAAAAAAGAGGGGCCTAAGTGATATTACCCCATTATTATGATCCACGGTTGAAGGGAGTCCACGTGTGAGATCCGATGGCTGAGATACGCTGATGTCCCTTCGCGATGGACGCTCTAGATGAGCTCCTCAGATGATCAGCCGGCTGAGTACTCTCCAAAGATGAATGGTTGTGATAGACCTGGAGAGAGATGCTCAATCGAACGGCTCAGGAAGATCCTCGAAGAACAAGTCGCCGACGACTTTTGTCGGGCCAATGTACGTCCTTGGATCCTTCTCCGGTGCTGCAGAGGTGGGTGAATCGAAGGGGAAGCTCGTCCGCAGCGATGGGTGTGCTCAGATGGGGCTGGGAGGACCTGGAGGGTCCCCAGCGATGAAGAATGGTCGGAGCTGTTGTGCTTCTCTATGAGGACCTCTAGATGAGGTCCTTAGACCTTCCCAACCTGCACAGAAAGAAGAGGGGTCGAGGGCAAACTGCCTCAACCCATTAGCGGGCGAAGGGAGTGTGTGGGTGAGGCGGAGCGTGGGTCTCCGGCGAGGCGACGGCAGAGGAGACCTAAGTCTTGGTTCCGGGGCGAACCAAGATGATCGGAGGTTGAAGGTGCGGAGAGGTCTAGTGGAGGTGATGCGACGGTCGGATGAGAAGATAGATGAATGGATGTTCGGAAAACGACCGGCGATGGCCGGCAACGCAAAACCTAAATATCGAGATTAAAACTAATTTAAGGGATATCAAGGTCACCTGATGATCATAATCGTCTGGGTTGGAGGTGGGTGACCTCCTGGAATCCTCGCCTCAATGGAGCGATGCCTCCAGAGGCTCGAGCTCACCGATGGCAGAGCGCGACGGTGAAGACCACCAGACCTGGGGCTAAGATGCCTCTATCCTCACTACCACACCTCCTACGGTTTGCTGTCACTCAAGGTAAGAAGGTGGAGGTCCTAGGAGTCGAAGACGGTGGCCGAAGGTGCGGAGGAGTGCAACTGAAGCGAAGGTTATATACAGGTGTAGGTCCGATAAGATGGGAATGGAGCGTGCGGATCGATGCACAGATCCCTAAGACGAACCTCGGGCGTGAATCTCGGATGAATGAGCTGCAATCGGAGCTCGGGGTTTGAGGGAATGGGTGGCGCACTGATCCGGGAAAAATCAGAGAAATCGGGTCGAAGACTAGGTCCGCGTCGTGGACCAATGGAAAAAATCCATTGGAAAAAGATTTAAAAATTCATTTTAAAATAGAAAAAGGCTTTATTTCAAAATGTTTACAAAATAAAAAAGTTTATTTATTTATAAAGTATTTTTTAGTGATTTTTATTTATTGTTTTGAAAAATAAATTATGTATATACAATATAAATTTGAATTTTTTTGAATTTTATTTTTAATTACTTTATTTATGTATAATTAACCCAATTTTCTATTTTATTTACTTACACCATAAAATTTGGAATATAAAAAGATTTTTTTTATTTTTATTAATTATTTACAAGGGTGAAATAAATAAATCTTTTAATTTTTATACATGGTATAAATACACTGAGGAGAGAGAAATTATTTATTTTTATTTTTTATTTATTTTTTCCATTTTTATTTTATTTTTAGAAATATATACAAAATGTGAAACACATATAAATATTTTTATTTTTAGAAAATAAATTATTTACACTAAGAGGGGTATTTGTATATGGATGAGTCACCCTATCTCTCTCTACTCATTTTATTTTGCGGTCACGCCCATATTGAGCCCTCCCTTGGGTTCAGGTCACTCAATATTTATTCTAAATATTTCCCTCTTTTTTCTTTATTTCTTTATTCTTTTATTTTTGCACAAAATACATGCTAATTACTGGTATTTACACAATGCATGCTTTTTGGTAAATTATTATATTTACAAACACATACATGGTGTTTTGCAAAGGTTTTTGGCTAAAATAAAAGAATAAAGAGTGATGAATGAGGATTCATCACTGTTGCTGCTGTTGGGATTTGCTCGTGACCTGAGACGGGGCTGAGAAGCCATTTGTGCCTCCCGGAGACACATGATCTGGGTCTTCAGGTCACTCAGTGTATGTGCCATCTAATCTATCTGAGTCATGCCCTGGCACTGCTTCTTCTCAATCAGCTCGATGTGGTCCAACTTCTCGCTGATAATCCCCATATCAGCGGCCGTCGACTCTGCCTGTGATGCAGTTGCTGATAATGTAGATGGACCTGCATCGACCCGTGCTATCCTCTGATAGGACACGGCCTGTGGTTGGGGCTTCCCCTATACGTACAGTCGGGTCTGGGACATCACCGTGTAGTTCTCTGCCATCTCCTCGTAGATGGCCTAGACCTGATCCTTATCCTTGGCGAAATAGAAACCCTCACAGGATGCATTGACTAGCCCCTGCAACTCTGGTGTAAGATCGCAGAAGAAACTCTGGACAAGGTTGGGCTTGGATATATCACGATGAGGACACCGGTCTGTGAGCTCCCTGAACTTGTCCCATGCCTCATGAAATTGCTTGTTGGGGAGCATGGAAAAGTTGCTGATTAGGGCCCTGGCTGTATTTATCCGGCCGAGTGGATAGTACTTGTTTAAGTACTCATTCCAGAGTTGTTCCCATGATGTGACGAATCTCCCTAGGTGCTTCAGTCAGTTGGCTGCTCTATCTACGAGGGAGAACGGAAAACCCATCATCTTGATGGTATCCTCATCCATGAGGCGATCGTGGACAATACTACAAATCATCTCAAATTCTTGGAGATGGAGGTGTGGCTCCTTTGTGTCGAGTCCATGGAATCAGGGTAGAAGCTGGATAGTCTGAGGCGGGAGGTTGAAATCTCCCAGAATGGCCGACAACTGGATCCATCTATGGGTCAGAGTTGCACCAAGGTTGCACAAGTCCCTCATCGATCGTGCAGGTGCTGCTGGCTATGCTGGCTCCTCAGGGTCTCCTCTGTTAGAGTTGTCTCCTCCTCCACCGGCTCTGCGCTGTTCTCGATCGCCTCTCATCTGCTCCATCTCTTGGCACATGTCCACCATGAAAGCCCCCTAATCCCTGATCTAACGCTGCATAGTCTCTAGGGAGGCTAACAGGGTGTTGTTGGTGGCACCCTGATCCAATACGTAAGTCTGGTTCCCGCTGGGTCCATCGGTGCGCTCCTCACTGCTAGTCATGGTCTTTGAGGCCGATCGGTGTCCGCCACAACGGATCCTGCCAACGCTGTATACGACCTCTAGCAGCACATGACCCCTCAGGTGACCGAGTTAACTTTTTATTTGTGATTTAATTAATAAGGTCAAATTAATGATCTATAGGAACAAGCAATCAATTAGGGTTGGGTCTTAAGTAATTACGTCACAATCAGAGCAAAAATCCTAAGTCTAATGGGCAAAAACTTCGAGAATCAAAAAGAAAATAAAATGCGGTCCAAACAAAACCGGCAAAAATCCGTGATGAGGTCCCCCGAGCACATCGGCGCTCGGCGAAACAGACCATGAATAACACCAAGTCTGAGTCCAGAGTCTGTCTTGTATTATTACAATAATAGTATGCAAAAAATAAACCTAAGTCTAAGCTACACTACATCTCCCCAAGTCCTTCTCCTCCTCTCCTACGCTCTCCTGCGGCTCGATGCATAAACAAGCCGCCTCCAAGTCACGCGGGTGCCTCGGCTCTCCAAAGATCACCGCCCTCGCTCGTCGGGCCCTCACAAGAAAGGAAGATTAGAAATTGTGTCAGCCCACAGTTATTATTAAAAATAAAAATGGAAAATAAAATAAAATAAAAGGTAAATAAATGCAAAATAAAAACAGAGGAAGTAAAATAAAAAGAAATAAAACAAAAACAAACAAAAATAAAAAGAAAGTAAAGAGAAGAAAAATAAAAAATAAATCCGAAAAAGGGAAAACCGACTACTAAGCCGTGCTCCCTAGCAACGATGCCATTCGGATGAGCAGGTCAAGCGAATAAGGTAAAATGGTATCAAGGTCATTGTGACCTCAACCACTCGGATCGAACTCAACAAGAAAAGAACACCACCAAAAATACAGATCAAGCAATCAATCAAATAGAGCGGTCTCACAAATTTATTTTTCCTGGTATAACTACCAGGGTCGAACACAAGGAGCACATGATGCTAACGCTACAAAGTAGTCAGAAATCCAAGGAAAACAAAGAAATGGTGGTTTTTATATTTTTCAATTTTTTATGATTTTTAATATAAGAAAAAGGGTGAAAGAAAATCAAAACTCAACACTTAAACAATTATTTAAAGCCTAAAAAATGCTCAAAAATCAAACAAAAATATTTTTGTGTTTTTAAAATATTCAAATGTTTTTGTGGATTTTATGGGTTTTTTTTCTGATTTTTAATTGATTTTCTAAAAATGAAATAAACTTAAAAATAGCAAACAGTGTCCAGCTGGAATATAAAGGCAAGTTAAAATTACTTCAATGCCTGTAAAATCCCAGCGGTATTTTTATGATAAACTATAAAACAAAAACTAACTACAGCAACTGAAAACACATTTTTTTGATTTTTTTGAGATTTTAATGATTTTTCTAAGATTTTTACTCTTTTTTATTGTAATGGTTTTTATAAATGGGAATGCAACAAAAACTGGATAATAATAAAACAACTCAAAAATAAGAAAACATTGAATTTTTTAGAATTTTTCAAGGGTTTTTAATATTTTTAATTGATTTTAAAAATCAAACAGTAACACTTTTTAAGCTTTTTGAATTTTTAAAAATACTAAATGAAAACAAAACAAAACAAAAAATTCACCAAAATTCCTACACCATGGCAGGAGCCATGTATCAAAATTTCATGATTTTTGGAGCTAAAATGATATTTATTTAATCAAAAATCAAACACACAGAATATACGGACCAAAATGCAAAGAAAACATGTTTCTGGACCAAATTTTAACACGCATAGAAACTCTAGTGTCCAATCTTCAATTTTCACATCAAATTCCGTACATGCTGGAAAACATCATTCACAGGGGCATATTTGCAAATAACAAAACTAAACATTCAATTCATAACTAGATAATAATTCCAGGGAAAGTACCACAAATAACCCAGATTCTCACGTGACAATGCACGTGAGTCCACACAGACAGGACTGAAAAGTAAATATGGAAAACTGCAGGGGCAAGAGTGCAAAAAAGCCTACTGTGTACTTTATTTTACAGACTAAATAACAAACTAAAATAAATGCAAGGTGGACGGAGCAAATTACCCATGCAGCACGTGAGCTATGCGTGGGGTGGATAGGTAGCAGCTGCTGAGTGGGCGTTTACGGATGGCTCTGGAAGCATCAGGAGACAGATCTGATGGATGTCAGATGTCACCTATGTGGGGGGTTGATGAATCTCCATTTCATCACCTTTATTCTATCATTTTGGCCACAAAAACCCCAGCAAATGCATGTAAATAACATCAAATTGTACATAATAGCATTCATCATTCATTGTATTAATTATACATTAAATAATGTGTTTAATGCCAAAATTATTGAATAAAGAGAAGAAAAGAAAAAGGAATAAAATATTGAAGATATTTTATGACCCAAACCCCAAGACCAAGGCCATCATGGAATTGGTCGACAAGGAATAAAGTAGGGGGAGATAAGGGCCAGTGTACAATAAATACCTCATTTATTCATGCATTTATTTATGCAATTTTGACACCTATTTTGTACATAATTATTTATTCAGCAAATAAATAAACTTTGTTCATGAAAGTTGGAGATAATAATGCAAATAAAAATACAAAATTGAGTTTGTGTAAAAATAATTCTCAGTGTACATTTTATACACAGAATAAAAAGCCAAAACCTCAACTTCACAGACCCATATCTTGCAAATAAAAACTCCAAATCACCCAAACTCACCTTTAATTGTATATATCTTTCCAAGAACTATTTAATAAAATTGGTTACATAATTTTTGGAGTCCATCTGCAAAATTTAGGTTTTTGGCCTTCATTGTGCAGCCTGCATGATTAAAATATTCAATATATTCATTGTCCATTATTTTTATCCAATTTTATTTTTAGAATTTTGTGAATAATCTATTAATACATGTACATACTAAAATTAGACTAAAACTAAAAAGGATTAATAAAATAAAATAAGCATGTGCAAGTTAGCAGGCAAAATACCTATGACCAAGAATGTATATAAATAAAAGGGAAAACATTCTTTAATTTTTCTCTCCTTTTATATTTTTATAATAATGTAAATATTACATATAACCTTTTAAAAATGCAAATCCAAAATAAAAATCAAGAAACTACATTAAATAAATTAAGTACACAAAATACATAGGTAAAATACCAAGAAGAATACCTACACATACATATACCTATTTATTTAAAAATGAAAATAAACTCATACAAATTAAATAAAAATACATTTATACTCACAAAAATAAATTATAAATTTATAAAATAAGCTAATAAAAAATAAAATAAAATAAACAAATAAAAAAAATTAAAAGATACAAAATACATGTAAATACACACATATACACTTTATTAAAATAAAACTATAATAAAACACTTCAAATAATTCAATAAAAATCGTAAATAAATACTACATGAAATAATACACATTTTTTATTTTTTAAGAAAATTCTAATAAAATCATTTACTAGGTTAAATAAATCAATTTCTAATAAGATTTCCTGTTTTGTCTTTTAGCTGTCGACGTGGACCAATGGGGAGCCAGCCCTTGTTGATCGCCCGATCAACTGTCCCATCCGGGACCTGGCGCCTCTGAACTGTCAACTTCCCGGATTTCTTCCCTTTTTTACGGCCATCCTGTCCATCGATCGAGCTCGCTTCCTTCACAAGAATTGATCTCTGATCATCACTGATACCCGTCGATAACTTGGATCAACCCGATACTCATTGGATTAAGCAATAATCGCCGGTCAATAAGGCTCCAGGCCATTGTCTATAAATAAGAATCTCCGCTCCCTTCCTCAAATTTGGCCAATTTTAATCCATCCAAAAGCCCTGATTTCAATCCTGGGACATTCCTCGTGACAGGGGGAGTGCTCCAGCACCTCGAATCAGTCGGAGGAAGGACATTTTTTG
The DNA here is from genome assembly GCA_037367405.1 of Ottelia alismoides. Taxonomy (NCBI): domain Eukaryota; kingdom Viridiplantae; phylum Streptophyta; class Magnoliopsida; order Alismatales; family Hydrocharitaceae; genus Ottelia; species Ottelia alismoides. Next base: position 620,943 of record JAZKJV010004008.1, read on the forward strand.
ACGCGGCGGAGCTCCGGCGTCCGTCCTACTCCTTGGTGGCCCCCGGGTATAAGAGTTGCTCCTTTATCACTTTTTAGTTAGGTTTTAATGTTAGCTTTTAATTCCAGTAGTTAGCTTAGTGATTAGTTAATCAATGTAGCTTAGGATCCAAAATTCGAAGTTCGCCGGAGCTCAGCTCTGGCGACTTCTTCACAGTGACCTCGACTGTATCCGACCGTCGTTCGCCTCCCATTTCTTTCCCCATCGTTTTCTCCATCGATCGCATGCCTTTGTTCAACCCAGGACCTCTGGTCTTGGCGAATCGGAGCTCCACCTCCGCCTTTCGCCGGAGCTCCTCCGCCGCACCTCATTTTGCTGTGTAGCTTCAAAACCCCGGGTCGAGGAGGAAGCCCTCGCTCCCCCGGTTCTTCCTATGCAGGTCCAACGAAGAATGGAGCCCATCTGGGCTCGCATCGAACCAGGAAGAGGTTTCTGGAGGTCTTGCCCTTCATCGACCTCGTCCGAGTCCTTCAGACCTCCAGGAGCCATGGCGAGACCTTCAGAAGATGCGGAAGACCTCCAGCTACGTGTTGAGCACTTCAGATGTGAGGGAGATGCCCGGAGAAGCCTACGCTGCACGATCGAAGCTCGCCGGGGCGAGCTTCTTCCCTGTTCCTCCTGGCACCTCCAGCACCGTTAGATCAGGAGGCAAGCCCCAGATTGATCGAGAGCCGTCCGATGAACGCTTGCACCGACCGTCAGATGCGAGGCGCATCTAATCTCACGCGTTTATCGGCGAACCGGTATCCACCGTCAGATGTGCGACACGTGGAAGAGTGGGCGAAGATCAGCCGCAAGATGAAGCGCCTTAGGGGGTAAATTTCAAACATCTCCCCCCGCTTTTTGTATTTATAGTTTAATGCAAAATAAAATGCCATGTTGTATATAAAGTGTAAAATTTGTAGTCCGCCCCCTGGAGTTTATGTATTTACATTTTAGTCCCTCCACGCCTCATATGCAGCACCCACGTGAGGCGCGTGATTTTTGCACTTAAACCCCACCGGGTTTTATTAATTGTAGAATGGCCCCAAAAATAAAAGTAAATGTTTATTTTTGCTGTAATTTTTGCATGGATGCCCCTTAGAAATATTTTAATTGCAAAAATGCCCCTGACATGCCATATATTTTTGCATGCTTTGTCCACTTATTTTGTGCCTGATATTAACTTGAAAAATTTTGCAAAAATGGATATAAGCTCCTGTTAGTGTACCCTTGCACGCTATATTTTTAGTTTTTAATTTTGTTGCATTTTTGCATTTATTAAAAATAAAAAACACGCCTTTTATTTCCTGTCTAACTTACAAAATACCAAAAAATATTAAAAGACCTCGAAAAATTCCAAAAAAATCCCTATGTGTATTTTGACCTATTTTAGTGTAAGTCCAAAAATCCCTAAAAATCTCAAAAGAAAAACCTTAAAAATTCAAAAATACACAAAAACTTCAAAAAAATATATATATAATCAAAGAAAACTCAGAAAAATATAAACTCAATTCCTATTTCTTCTATATTTTATTATCTGTATTTGAAAAATAGTGTGGAAAAATTTTGTGGCTGTTTGCTATTTTTTATTCCTATTTTACTTACAGCCAGTACCTATTTCACTGTTTTCCTTTATTTTAGCATTTAAAAATACCAAAAAAATTTGAAAAATACCCAAAAATAACCAAAAAAGTAAAAAATTATGAAAATCCCAAAAAGATTTTATTGCTATATTTTTGAGTGTTTTTATATATTTTTATAAATATTTTATCACTCCTCTCTCCCCTTTGTATATATATTCCTCTATTAAAAAAAATATCTATATATATCTCTATATATATACATATGTATAAAGGTCTAAAATTCTAAAATTAAATAAATAAATATATATATATAATATACATATATATCTAATGTATGTATTATATACTATATAGCTACCCTTTAGGGATATATTTATAACTTTATATATTTATAAATTCTCTAAATTATATCTATATATATGTTACATATTACTACTATAATAAAAATAATAATAAATAAATAATAATAATAAAAATAAAAATAAATAAAAAAATATAAAAGATAAAAACCCACAAAAATAGGCTTCACACACGGATGACTCTGTGGTACATACACATCATAGGCTATTGCATTTTGTATTGCTCTCTGTAGTTCGACCTCTACATACTTGCTCACTGTGCATTTTGTGGTAGAGTAATAAATATTAATTCAAATTTTTGGGCTTAATTCATTCATTCTTTTATTGTGGGTTAATTGCTGTATAACCGACGTTCTGTGAGCGGTCGCCTCAACGACACTATACATATATTATTGTGACCCTCGCAAAACCCAAGTTATCAGATGGTGACGTTGCCGGGGAGCAATGAGCATAGCCTGCTTTATTTGTCATTCTTGTGTGAAAATGTTTGATTTATCATTTATTTCATGAGCAGCTATTTCTCTTGTAATTAATCACCATGCTTATTGATTGTTTTATTTATTGTGACTAATTTCTTCCTGCTCTAGTTTGATTGATTAAACCTCTACTAATTCCATTTTTTTGTGACTTTGATGCGAGGGCCCGCCACGCGAGGATGGCTTCTTAGGGAGCCAAGGTAGCCAAGCTTGGAGGAGGGTGGTCTTCACCTCATGACCACTTGGAGAGAGCATCAAGGAAGCAAAGAGAAGGGGATTAGATAGATCTAGAACACTTAGGATAATTTTTGTAATTTATGGTGAGAGAGAGACAATTTTGGCATGTAATTAAACAGGACTCTACTCTTCACAATGAGGTCCAGTGCCCGGGTGATTGTTCACCTGGGGGCCTCATCGCAGCTTTTTCGAGTTTTCATCGCTTTCTTTTCTTTGTTTTCCGAAGTTTTGAGCTTTCCGCCTTTCTTTTACTTTGTTTTGTGTGCTTGGAGCCCCTAGATGTAGGTTGCTTGACTCGGTAACTAGGTCCACACATTAATAAGAATGCATGTTCCTATAGTCTACTTCGTATGGATCTAGTCAAACTTAAACAAGCCGCTCATTTGTCTCTTAGCCCTTGTGCCACAGCGAGCCCTGTAAAGCACTTTCTCCTAAACTCAAGTGTGTTGAGCAGAGGAGGGGTGAGCCAAGACCGGACCCTTCGGGCTAGAGATGAATAAACGACTTATGGTTCTTCACGCTAATATCACCTAATGTTTAGGGCGATTTTGTGCCTTGCATACCGACATGTAGATAGGTTTAAAAATTCTGTTTTGCATACGGCATGGAGAGAGCTGAGATGCACTGTAAGTCTTCTAACTCAGCATGCATCATTCGGTTCAATGGTGAGATTTCCATCATGGAACCACTTGCACGACTTTTCCGCTATCTCCCTCTGATTTTGAGCACCTAGGACTTAAATGAGAATCTACAAAAACGTTAGGCGCTGGTATGAAAACAGACTCAAAAAAAGTGAAAACCCAAAAATTAAAACAAGGGGACTGCTAAATAAACTTTGACCTTAATTAAAATCTGTAATGGACTATTATTGTACCGGGTTCATAAAGCCCTCATTGTTTTCAGATACCTTGAAGGGGGACCAAAACCGTACTCCCTTGAGAGAGTGCGAACCCCTAAGGATTAAAGCCAAAAACCCAGTCTGCAACTGCCTTGTGTATCGTCTGGATTTTCGAAGTAATGGCGCTTCTATCGTACGTAGGCGAGTAGGGATTGGTCACCAATGATGACTCTCTGTTGTGTAGAGCATCGACCCTGTCCGAAGTATTGAGCATAGGCCACGCCTTCACGGGGGTGTCTGTCTCATTGTCCTGCGTCCGAGTAGGTTCTTGCACGCTCACGGGTGATTCCGTTGCGAGCAAGAACCGAAGTATTGGTTTCGCCTATCGGCTTCCTCTCTCTATTTCTTTGGCTGAGTAGGGATCCAGGAAGGGTTACAAGGACTCCAAAAAGTACAGACTACATGTTACACAGGAGGAGGACAAGTACGGGATACTCTTCTGGCAGTACTCTCTCTCCTATAGGGTAGCGTACTAAGGACTTGTTATAAGATATGCCTTAAATCACAACTCTAAAAATGAAAAGATAATAAATAGCCGAGCTTTCACGGCTTCACATGGCGTGAGTTGGTGAACCCGATTTTGTATTGTATTTGTATGGATCTAGATTAAGGTTCCAAGATCAAGTCCCGCGCCCTTGCGCACATTTTGTTGTTTCTCCCTTTGACCACCCCGCTCAGCCGAGCCTCTCTACTGTTTTACACTCCTTTTATTCCTCGTTGACCATCGTATCTTTCATCCAACATCCGAGCTTCTTTTGTACTTCGCGAAGTTGATCCATGGATGGTTTCCGTCGGGATCATGCCGACACCCACATCGATTCCATGGACTCAACACCGCCAATAAGTTCGAGGCGATTCCCGAGAACCCGATCCGGACTTTGCGGCTCGATCTCCAGACTCCTCGTTTTCTACCTTTCTCTTGGACACCCAATAAACTGGGATCACTTTTGTCCCACTTTCGCCGTTGTGAATGGAAGTCGATTACGGTCTACATCCTTTTCCATTCACAACATGCTAGGGTTGACCTGAATTCCAGCTTCATCACGGCAGCTGAACTCAATTGCAAGTGATCTGATTCGGACTATCTCATTATGCAGATAGAAGACAGAGCGAGCCCTGGAGACTACTCCGGAGTTTATTTCGTCCGACTCAGACCCTGACATAGCTCCAGGAGGAAAGGGCAAGGGTCAGCAGCCACCCCAACCAGAGGGACAGGTGCCAGATCAGAATCAAGTCAATGCACAACTACTTGCATCTATCCAGGCCATCCAGCAGCAGCTGACCGAGCAGGCCCTCACGCAGACAGCCTTCCAGGACATGTTGAATGATATGATGAACTGAGACGATGGAGGAGGAGGCAGAGGCAGAGGAGGCAGGGGAGGAGGAGGTGGAGGTGGAGGTGGTGGTGTAGATGATGATCTAGAATTTCCACCACCACCAAAGCCAACACTTAAAGAAACATACAATCCGGGAGACATCCAGATGACTGAGTAGATCCTCATTCCACCGGTACACGCTCACTTTGAGCTGAAGCCCCAATTCATTGCTCTTCTCCCTGCATTCCATGGAAACACCAGCGAGGAGCCGTACATTCACCTGCAACAATTCTCCCGCATTTGCCGTACTACTCACTATCCTAATGTCCCTCTGGACATTGTCAAGATGATGGTTTTTCCCTTCAGCCTACAGGACAAGGCCCTCTATTGGGTCAATCATCTGGGGAAGGTTGTGACGACCTGGGAGGAGCTGAAGTCCGCCTTTCTGCACAAATATTACCCTCTAGGTCCGCTCAACCAGATGCGAGCCCGAATCAGTAATTTCTCCCAAGGACCCCATGAGTCGATACATGAAGCATGGGAGAGATTCACTGACATGCAGGAGAAGTGTACCCATCACGATATTCCGAAGAACAGCTTGGTCCAGCACTTTTTCGGGGGACTGAACATTGAAAGCCAAAGGCTCGTGGACGCAGCATGTGGGGGTTCACATTTTAACAAGGATGAAGACGTAGTCTGGCAGATATTTGAAGAAATGGCCGAAGGAGAGGCCGCCCTCTCTTCATCCAAGGCGTATCAGAAGCAGCCCCAGATCCTCCAGAAGCAAGTACACATGGCAGCGTCCAAGGAGGCAGAGAGAGATGAGAGCTCCAACCTCAGTATTATCGGGGGCCATCTCTCTAAAGTAGACATCATTGAGAAGCGATCACAGGACCTCGAGAAACTTGCTGTGATCGAGAAGAGGAACCAGAATTTAGACAAGCTTGATCAGATCAATAAGTACCTTGAACTGTTGGTGGGCACCATCAACTCTGTTCAGTCGGCTACACCATCGGAGGCTCCAGCTGAGAAGAAGGACGAGCAGCAACCGCAGCATCAGCCTCAGCCGAGCCAACAGCCACCGACAGTCCAACACGTGTACTACGTGCAGGCACCCGACCAGGGCCAGCCGCAGCAGCAGATGGTCGTGTACCAGCCAGAGTTCCTTTCCGGACCTGATCCAGTCTTCCCACCACCACCCCTGATTCAGGAAGTGAACGGGGTATGGAGCAATGATGCACAGCCGACCCGTCCTCAGGGACAACCCCAGGGTCAGCAATTTGCCAATCGGCAATACCACCAACCTCAGGGTGGTCGTTTTGGACAATCCTCTCAGCAGCACCAGCAGTACTAGCAGCCTCCCCAGTTTGTACATCAATGGAGGCAGAACCAGCCGTATCAGCAGCCGCAGTACCGCCATCCACAACCGTTCCATCCGTATGCGGCTGCTCCCTCTCAACAATATCAGCAGTATCCTCCTCCCTCATATCAACAACTTCAACTTCTTGCACCACCTCAGAACCACCAACCACAACCTCCACACCAATCCATTCAACAGCAGCGTGGTCTGCACGTTGAAACCACAGAAGCACCCCCTGCAAACCCTACTCTGGATTGTCTACCCCAACTTGTCAAAGGGCTAGCGGAAATGACCAAGCGACTTGATGACCTGACCGCCACCCGAACTACCATTCCGACTCAGGTCGAAGCCAACCCCAATAATTTCAAGAAGAAAGAGCAGGTAGAATGTGATGTCCTGTCCGTATCTGGTAATGATATTACTATTTATTCTAATGTTGTTACTCTCAGGAGCGGTAGGGCCTTACCTCCGCCTGCTACCACAAGTGGGGTGAATAAAGAAACAGGTGGATCGTCATCTTCCGCATTAGCCGTGCCAGCTACAGGGGCGGGTGAGGAGGAAGAAGAAGGAGAAGCCATTCCAGCCGTCGTGCTATGTCACCAGCAGTCCCAGCCAAAAATACAAAAAAATCAGCAAAAGCAAAAACAACAAAACGTAGTTTGCAGCCGAAGCAAAGCCGCGCCAGCATTAGAGGATCCGCCAGCCGCAGCCGATCCCTCGCCAGCCGACGGAGCAGACGCTTTACTTTTTGATCGCCCTACAACACCAGCATGTCAAGACACAGCTTGTACTCCTTTTTGTAGTTCGGATGTACAACATTCTACGGGTGATGATTTTAATGTAAATAAGAACTCTCATTTTCCTATCAGTGATGTACATATTCCTTTTCCTCATGTAATACAAAAATCCAAAAAAATTGCAAAACGAAAAAAGGCATTGTCTGATCCAGGTCTTGTGGAAATTTTAGATAATTTGACTGTTGAGATTCCTTTGTTGAAGGTCGTGGAATACATGCCAGCTGTGAAGAAAGGACTGAAAGAGGCATGTACTAACAGGCATCGCTCAGCGCAAGAAAACAGACGTCGAGATGTAGAAAAACACGTTCTCTCCATGGCCACTGTTGCAGCCATTAGCAATCTCCCACAGAAAAAGCAAGACACAGGAGCACCTCAGATCAGTTGTGAGATTTTTGATCAGGTCTTCGAGCGCACTCTCCTTGATAGTGGATCTTCCATCAACCTTCTGCCCTCGTCCATAATGCAAGAATTTGGGCTGGGACCGCTCAAGCAGACACGCATGATCCTTCAGTTCGCTGACTGATCCGTCAAGCGGCCCCGAGGTCTTTTGGAAGATGTTGTTGTTAAAGTGCAGGAAATGAAATTCCCAGCTGACTTTGTAGTCCTTGATATGGACTCTCCTGCACCCCTGCTCCAGACCCCTATCATCCTTGGCAGACCATTCCTTCGTACTTCAGGTGCCGTGGTTGATTACGGGTCTGGCAAGATTACTTTCAGCTCGAACACCCAGCAGATCACGATAAACATGAACAGAGAGCCGAATGCCACAACTGATGAGAGCCAGGCAGCATCCGAAGTAGACTGTGATTTTATTGCAGAGATCAGAGATTCATGCTTGTCATTGGACGATCCATGGACCCGAGAAATCCTCACTCTTGAGGAGGACTCGGAAAGCGCAGTCAGCGTATGCTCCGACGATTCATGGGAGACAGATTCTCATATACAGGCACATCTCTTCGAGCAGTCACTCCAGACCGAACACGATCAGCTTAGCACAGACCCGTTCGGCACATCACCAGGATCTCAACAACATGATGAGGATGGTGGCAGCTTCAAGGAAGTACATCCCACCACCAGCATAGTCTCTGAAGTGACAGATAAAGTGGACAGGTCAAAACCAGAACTCAAGCCACTTCCTGCAGGCCTGAAGTATGCTTTCCTTGCGGGTGAAGAACAAATGTATCCGGTCATCATCAGCAGCAGGCTGAATCCGGATCAGGAATCTCGTCTTCTCGAGGTTCTAGAAAAGAACTGCAAGGCACTTGGTTGGAGCGTATCAGATCTCCGAGGGATAAATCCAGCCTTGTGTTCACACCACATCTATCTAGAAGAAGATGCCAAGCCGTCCCGCGAATTCCAAAGAAGGCTGAACCCAAACCTTCGGGACGTCGTCATGAAGGAGATAACAAAATGGTGTGACGCAGGCTTCATCTATCCCATCTCCGACTCAAAATGGGTAAGCCCACTGCATGTAGTTCCAAAGAAATCCGGACTCACCGTGGTTACAAATGACAAAGGAGAGGAAATTTCCACTCGGGTACCAACATCCTGGCGGGTGTGTGTTGACTACCGCCGTCTCAATGCAGCAACTAAGAAGGACAACTTTCCCTTGCCCTTCATTGGTCATGTTTTGGAAAGATTAGCAGGCAAGGAGTTCTTCTGCTTTCTGGATGGGTATTCCGGGTACAACCAAGTGGCGATCGCCCCTGAGGATCAAGAGAAGACTACCTTCACTTGCCCGTTCGGCACCTACACCTTCAAGAGAATGCCCTTTGGTTTGTGCAGTGCACCTGCAACCTTCCAAAGATGCATGTTAGCAGTCTTCGCCGAGATAGTAGGAAGTTTTCTCGAGGTGTTCATGGACGACTTCTCTGTATATGGTGATAGTTTCGATTCTTGTCCTGAGCACCTAGACAGAGTGCTTCAGAAGTGCCGAGAAGTCAATCTAGTGCTTTCATGGGAAAAGAGCCACTTTATGGTCACAGAAGGTATTGTGCTGGGCCACGTCGTTTCCAAACGTGGCATGGAAGTTGACCCGACGAAGGTGGATGTCATTTCAAATCTCCAGCCACCTCAGTTAGTGAAGAATGTGAGGTCATTCCTGGGGCATGTGGGATTCTACAGGCGATTCATCAAGGATTTCAGCCGCATTGCCCGACCTCTAACAGAGCTTTTATGCAAGGAAACAAAGTTTATTGTTGATCAGCTGGTTCTCCTTGCTTTCAACAAGTTGAAGGAGCTTATCACTCAGGCTCCAATCTTACAGCCGCCCGACTGGACTCTTCCTTTTGAGATAATGACCGATGCATCAGACTTTGCAGTCGGGGCTGTTCTTGGACAGAGGAAATACAAAGAGCCCTATGCCATTCACTATGCCAACAGAACATTAGATGAAGCATAGAGAAATTATACAGTGACAGAGAAAGAATTGTTGGCTGTGGTTTTCGCCCTCGAGAAGTTCAGATCCTATTTGTTGGGATCAAAAGTCACAATTTTTACAGACCACTCTGCTATCCGGTACCTACAGCAGAAGAAGGATGCCAAGCCAAGACTTATTCGTTGGATCCTTCTCCTCCAGGAATTCGATTTAGAAATCAAGGACAAGCCTGGAGTCCAGAATGTGGTAGCAGACCATCTCTCCAGAATAGAGCAGCATGAGCCTCCTCTGAACAATGCACCTATCACAGAAACCTTTCCTGACGAAGCCATCTTAGCAGTGGATTCTCTTCCGTGGTATGCAGATATAGTCAACTAACTCGCCTCTAGGGTAACACCAGCGGATTGGATGAAAAATCAGAAGAACAAATTCATGTCGACCATCCGATTCTACCAGTGGGAGGATCCTCTTTTATTCAGGGAAGGAGAAGATTGCATTTGGCGTAGGTGCATCCCTCAGACGGAGCAATCTAGTGTCCTCGAGCATTGTCATTCGCTCGAATCTGGTGGACATCATTCTGGAGATCGGACGACAGCGAAAGTACTTCAGTGTGGCTTCTGGTGGCCCACTTTATTCAAGGATGCCGCAGAGTTTGTCAAGCGATGTACTAATTGTCAGAGAATGAAAGGTATACTTACTGCCAAAGATTCAATGCCCCTGAAAATCATTCAGATAGCAGATGTTTTCGATGCATGGGGCATTGACTTCATGGGACCTTTCCCTAACAGTCAAGGTTTTGAGCACATCCTTCTTGCCGTCGATTACGTGAGTCGTTGGATTGAGGCCATCCCTGCTCGAGCCGCCGACATCCGAACAGTCTGTCAATTCCTGAAGAAGAACATCATTTCGCGGTTCGGGATACCGAAAATTCTCATATCAGATAGGGGGTAGCCACTTCATTAACAAAGAGGTCAAGAAGTTAACGAAGGAGTACGGCATCGACCATCGTGTCGCATCTCCTTATCATCCTCAGACCAATGGCATGGCGGAGTTATCAAATAGAGAAATCAAGACTATACTGCAGAAACTTGTTAGGCCAAACAGAAAAGACTGGTCTCAACTCTTGGACTCAGTCCTATGGGCTTTCGAACCGCCTACAAGTCTCCCTTGGGCATGTCGCCCTATCGTCTTGTATATGGAAAACCATGCCATCTGCCCGTGGAATTAATTCACAAGTCTTTATGGGCAATCAACAGTTGTAATTTGGACTCACGCAAAAGTGGTCAGAAGAGAAAAGATGATCTGAACAGGCTCTTGGAATTCCGAGACTATGCATACGATAACACCTTGATGTACAAGGAGAAGGTGAAACGCTGGCATGACCGACACATCAGAAGAAAGACTTTCGATGTTGGACAGAAGGTGTGGTTATTTGATGCGAAGTTGCGGATATTCCCGGGTAAATTAAAGAGTAAGTGGACAGGGCCATTTCGATTTTGTGAAGTGCGTGACAATGGAAGTATTGCAATATCAGAATTGTCCCCTGACGCACAGCCCTTCGTCGTCAACGACCAACTCCTGAAGCCTTACTTAGAACCAGATGCATTCTTGGCCGTTGTTGACTCTATCCAGCTCGTGCAACATGATGACATCTCCACAACTGCTGCAGCATCAGAAGATTCAGACGATGTACTCCAACCACTGTTTATCTGATTTTCTTCTTTTCTTCTTTTCCTTTTCAATTTTCTTTTTATATCTAAAAGGTGCCGCCCTTGTAGACAGTTTTCTATACTTAGGACGTACTTTGTCCTAAGTATAGGGGGGATGTACACCTAGAGTTTTTCATTTCAGTCCGATCCTCTCCATTGTCTCCTCTTCTTGTCTATACTTAGGAGTATCTTACCCTAAGTATAGGGGGAGACAATCTGAGTACGATCTGTGTATTCCCACCCTTGACCCTCCCTGCTTTTTGTACAGTCTGCTATACTTAGGATTACTTGATCGTAAGTATAGGGGTACGGTCAACTTGTCATTCATTCATTTCATTCATATAGAGTCTTTAGATCTGTCTATACTCAGTACGAGTTATGTCTTTGCTTTTCCTTTCGACCTTTGAGGACATAACTCAAGCTAAGTATAGGGGGGTCGTATATACCATGTATATACTATAAGCCATAACTCATACTGAAAAATAAAACATCAATTCAATCTAAAAAAAGCAATAAGTAACTCTATAATAATAAAAGATGATTGTGAGCTCCTCAGGCTCTTTGTACTTATACTGATTATTAAGTCGGGAAAAATGTTTTGTGAAAGAAAGTTTTCTTTGAAAAACCTTGTGAAAATTGTTTGAAAATAGTGTGTACAAGTATTCAACCTTTGAGAAAATTAGTTTTGTGTGTAAAATTTTTTTTCTTTGCGTGAAATCAAAATGTGTGAAAATCAGTATTCAAATGATTATGAAAACTTGATTGTCAAAATTGTTTTGAAAAACCTATCTATGTTGTGTAAAACCTTTGTAAAATCATTTTCAAATACGTGTACATGTTTGCAAAATTATTTTGGACTAAAGCTTTTAAAACTGTTGTGAAAATGATTCTTGAATAAGTCTGAGGAGTCTGCACAAAAATCTCTTATACAAAAAGAGACATAATCCCAAATAAGCTTATAAGAGCCAAAACTATATTATACATCAAATACAGTTTTCTTCTTTTGTATATACTGATTAATAAATCAGGTTAGATACCTATACAATATGATTTGAAAACTAGTGTGACCTGTTTTGAAAAACTTGCTGTGAAATGTTTTCAACTTGTGTGAAACTGTTTGGATTGCAAAACTTTTCTTTGTGTGAAAGAAAGGATTTGAAAAAACTATGTGCAAATGTTTTGAAAATTGCTTGTCAAAACTATTGTGAAAAATGTACATATAGTGTGAAAAATCTTTGCAAAAATAGTCTTCAAATGTGTGTAAATGATTGCAAAAATTATCGTGTACTATAGTCTGCAAAATTATTTTCAAAACTAGAGCTGAAGAATAAGAGCATTAATACAAAGACTTGTAAATCAGAAATAAAATGCATAAAATTCTTTCTGTACAATTAAAGTACGCCATTAAAACCTGTAAAGTCTTTGAAAATTCATATCTTTTGTAAATAAAGTGGTCCGCCCGTGTAAATAATTGTATGTACCTTTTTGTATGTGTCAAGTTTTTAGTTGCAAAAATTTCTTTGTATAAAAAGATTCTTTAATTCTTTTAAATTCTTTGTGAAAAATTGCATCATTCATTGTGCATAGCATAAGCATACCATTCATATTCTTTTTGAGTGAGCTTAATGATTGAATCAGTCCAATAAAGTCTCAAATTGGAGCTTGGTTAGACCTTACGGCACCTAACTGCAGTGGGACCTTACGGGAACTAGGTTTAAGGTACTTCAGGTCTATGCAGACTTAATTCTTTGAAAAATCAGGGCTGGGTTCAAGTCACCTCAACTGACTAACTAGAACTTTTCGAGACACACGCATGACTCTTGCCGACCCTGACCTAACTTGGATACTTGCACCTTTCACCTGGCTCGACTTAGTTGGAGTGGTGAGGGGGTTGGATTTGCCAGTCTGAGACGCACACGGGTGGAAACATTCGTCCTCGTCTAGGGAGGGAAGTGCACCCCAACCTGGTCCAATAGCAATGAGGTCTAAAGACAGGAGATTTTGGGTTGCGATAAAGCTTCAAAAGAGGGATAGTCTACTGGGTCAAGAGGAAAAACTCCTTATGTAAATGCTGTTGTGCATAGTATTGTGAAAAAAATGGTCAGGCCTGCACAAAAATAAAATGCCTGCAAAGTATGTACATATGTTGTAAAACCAATAAGCAAGCTTGAGTTCCAAAGTCAAATATGTGAGCCTGCAGCTGGATGACTTGACTACACTGGTCTTGCATCCCAGGATAGGTAGCTACACTGGCTATCGTCCATTCTTCTCTTCACCCCCTCCTCTTGAGCTGGTTGCTACTTGAACTTCGAAGGGAATACCCTGCTCCTCGAGGAAAGAGCTGTTGGATTGGGGAATCATTGGGTTGTCATTCTGGAGAAGTCAGTTCCTTTATCATTTCAGTTGGGGAGAGCCACTATCACTTACATTGTACAAGTCAGCTTCATAGTTATAAGGGTTTGCGTATGATGTAGACCAGTTCTGACCAGGCTATTGAGGTGGATTGAACCGAGTTCTGTGACTATCGAAGGCTGTTGTATTTTAGAGCTGGTTCCCGACTAGGTTCCACACACATCTACACCCAAGGTCTGACAGGAGCTCCAAATTCAGATTTTATAAAGACATGCATTGCACTGAAAGCACCCCTATTGACTCTATCCTTCTTTAATTGTCCTTTTTCTTTTCTTTATTCTTTTTGTACTTATTGCATAAGTGTTTGCTAGGGACTAGCAAAGGCAAGTATAGGGGGTGATGAATCTCCATTTCATCACCTTTATTCTATCATTTTGGCCTCAAAAACCCCAGCAAATGCATGTAAATAGCATCAAATTGTACATAATAGCATTCATCATTCATTGTATTAATTATACATTAAATAATGTGTTTAATGCCAAAATTATAGAATAAAGAGAAGAAAAGAAAAAGGAATAAAATATTGAAGATATTTTATGACCCAAACCCTGAGACCAAGGCCAGCATGGAATTGGTCAACAAGGAATAAAGTAGGGGGAGATAAGGGCCAGTGTACAATAAATACCTCATTTATTCATGCATTTATTTATGCAATTTTGACACCTATTTTGTACATAATTATTTATTCAGCAAATAAAGAAACTTTGTTCATGAAAGTTGGAGATAATAATGCAAATAAAAATACAAAATTGAGTTTGTGTAAAAATAATACTCAGTGTACATTTTATACACAGAATAAAAAGCCAAAACCTCAACTTCACAGACCCATATCTTGCAAATAAAAACTCCAAATCACCCAAACTCACCTTTAATTGTATATAGCTTTCCAAGAACTATTTAATAAAATTGGTTACATAATTTTTGGAGTCCATCTGCAAAATTTAGGTTTTTGGCCTTCATTGTGCAGCCTGCATGATTAAAATATTCAATATATTCATTGTCCATTATTTTTATCCAATTTTATTTTTAGAATTTTGTGAATAATGTATATAATACATATACATACTAAAATTAGACTAAAACTAAAAAGGAATAATGAAATAAAATAAGCCTATGCAAGTTAGTAGGCAAAATACCTATGACCAAGAATGTATATAAATAAAAAGGGAAAACACTCTTTAATTTTTCTCTACTTTTATATTTTTATAATAATGTAAATATTACATATAACCTATTAAAAATGCAAATCCAAAATAAAAATCAAGAAACTACATTAAATAAATTAAGTACAAAAAATACATAGGTAAAATACCAAGAAGAATACCTACACATACATATGCCTATTTATTTAAAAATGAAAATAAACTCATAAAAATTGAATAAAAATACCTTTATACTCACAAAAATAAATTATAAATTTATAAAATAAGTCAATAAAAAAATAAAGTAAACAGATAAAAAATTAAAATATACAAAATACATGTAAATACACACATATACACTTTATTAAAATAAAACTATAATAAAACACTTCAAAATATTCAATAAAAATCGTAAATAAATACTACATGAAATAATACACATTTTTTTATTTTTTTAAGAAAATTCTAATAAAATCGTTTACTAGGTTAAATAAATCAATTTCTAATAAGATTTCCTGTTTTGTCTTTTAGCGGCCGACGTGGACCAATGGGACGCCAGCCCTTGTTGACCGCCCGTCAACTGTCCCATCCGGGACCTGGCGCCTCTGAACTATCAACTCCCCGAATTTCTTCCCTTTTTTACGGCCATCCCGTCCTTCGATCGAGCTCGCTTCCTTCACAAGAATTGATCTCGGATCATCACTGATACCCGCCGATAACATGGATCAACCCGATACTCATTGGATTAAGCAATAATCGACGGTCAATAAGGCTCTAGGCCATTGTCTATAAATAAGAAGCTTCGCTCCCTTTCTCAAATTTGGCCAATTTTAATCCATCCAAAAGCCCTGATTTCGTTCCTGGGATGTTCCTCGTGATAGGGGGAGTGCTCCAGCACCTCAAATCGGCCGGAGGAAGGACAATTTTTGACGCGGCGGAGCTCCGACGTCCGTCCTGCTCCCTGGTGGCCCCCAGATATAAGAGCTGCTCCTTTATCGCTTTTTAGTTAGGTTTTAATGTTAGATTTTAATTCTACTAGTTAGTTTAGTGATTAGTTAATCAGTGTAGCTTAGGATCCAAAATTCGAAGTTCGCCGGTGCTCCTGTATCCGACCGTCGTTCGCCTCCCATTTCTTTCCTCATCGTTTTCTCCATCGATCGCACGCCTTTGTTCAACCCAGGACCTCTGGTCTTGGCGAATCGGAGCTCCACCTCCGCCTTTCGTCGGAGCTCCTCTGCCACACCTCATTTTGCTGTGTAGCTTCAAAACCTCGGGTCGAGGAGGAATCCCTCGCTCCCCCGGTTCTTCCTATGCAGGTCCAACGAAGAATGGAGCCCATCTGGGCTCGCATCGAACCTGGAAGAGGTTCCTGGATGTCTTGCCCTTCATCGACCTTGTCCGAGTCCTTCAGACCTCCAGGAGCCATGGCGAGACCTTCAGAAGATGCGGAAGATCTCCAGCTATGTGTTGAGCACTTCGGATGCGAGGGAGATGCCCGGAGAAGCCCACGCTGCACGATCAAAGCTCGCCGGGGGCGAGCTTCTTCCCTGTTCCTCCAGGCACCTCCAGCGCCGTTAGATCAGGAGGCAAGCCCCAGATTGATCGAGAGCCGTCCGATGAACACTTGCACCGACCGTCAGATGTGAGGTGCATCTAATCTCACACGTTCATCGGCGAACCGGTATCCACCGTTAGATGCGCGACACGTGGAAGAGTGGGCGAAGATCAGCCGCAGGATGAAGCGCCTTAGGGGGTAAATTTCAAACATCTCCCCCCGCTTTTTGTATTTATAGTTTAATGCTAAAAATAAAATGCCACGTTGTATATAAAGTGTAAAATTTGCAGTCCGCCTCCTGGAGTTTATGTATTTACATTTTAGTCCCTCCGCGCCTCACGTGTAGCACCCACGTGAGGCGCGTGATTTTTGCACTTAAACCCCGCCGGGTTTTATTAATTGTAGAATGGCCCCGAAAATAAAAGTAAATGTTTATTTCTGCTGTAATTTTTGCATGGATGCCCCTGAGAAATATTTTAATTGCAAAAATGCCCCTGCCAGGCCATATATTTTTGTATGCTTTGTCCATTTATTTTGTGCCTGATATTAACTTGAAAAATTTTGCAAAAATGGATATAAGCTCCTGTTAGTGTACCCTTGCACGCTATATTTTTAGTTTTTAATTTTGTTGCATTTTTGCATTTATTAAAAATCAAAAACATGTCTTTTTATTACTGTCTAACTTACAAAATACCAAAAAAAATATTAAAAGACCTCGAAAAATTCTAAAAATATTCCCTAGTGTGTATTTTGACTATTTTAGTGTCAGTCCAAAAATCCCTAAAAATCTCAAAAGAAAAACCTTTAAAATTCAAAAATACACAAAACTTCAAAAAAATATATAAAATCTAAGAAAACTCAGAAAAATATAAACTCAGTTCCAATTTCTTCTATATTTTATTATCTGTATTTGAAAAATAGTGTGGAAAAATTTTGTGGATGTTTGGTATTTTTGATTCCTATTTTACTTACATCCAGTACCTATTTCACTGTTTTCCTTTATTTCAGCATTTAAAAATACCAAAAACAATTTGAAAAATACCAAAAAATCACCAAAAAAGTAAAAAATTATGAAAATCCCAAAAATTTATTGCTATATTTTTGAGTGTTTTTATATATTTTTATAAATATTTTACCACTCCTCTCTCCCCTTTGTATATATATTCCTCTATTAAAAAAAATATCTATATATATATCTCTATATATATACATATGTATAAAGGTCTAAAATTCTAAAATTAAATATATATATATATATATATACATATATATCTAATGTATGTATTATATACTATATAGCTATCCTCTAGGGATATATTTATAACTTTATATATTTATAAATTCTCTAAATTATATCTATATATATATGTTACATATTACTACTATAATAAAAATAATAATTAATAAATAATAATAATAAAAATAAAAATAAATAAAAAATATAAAAGATAAAAGATAAAAACCCACAAAAATAGGCTTCACACACGGATGACTCTGTGGTACATACACATCATAGGCTATTGCATTTTGTATTGCTCTCTGTTGTTCGACCTCTACATACTTGCTCACTGTTCATTTTGTGGTAGAGTAATAAATATTAATTCACATTTTTGGGCTTAATTCATTCATTCTTTTATTGTGGGTTAATTGTTGTATAACCGACGTTCTGTGAGTGGTCTCCTCAGCGACACTATACATATATTATTGTGACCCTCGCAAAACCCAAGTTATCAGGGGTACGGGACCATTAGATCTGACATCTAACAGTCCGACACCTCCAGGTGAACGGGCGGTTGTGATGATGTCTGGGTGAGGGACGCAATTCGACAGTGACGAGAGGCTCTGGAAGAACTCCGCCTAGGCAAGTTTCACCAGAGCCCTGGCGAGTATCCAGAGCTCCGATGAATGATCGGACGGTGGCAAACGAATCGTGAGCCTCTCCGCGTCGGGTGAACGTGTCGGATGGGCTCACTAACGGTCAGATCTCCGTGGCGATGGCTGGGACCTGGGCAAGCTCCGATGAGGATGGTATATGGCAATCTGGAGTGTCTCCACGCACGCTGAGACCTGCTGGGCAAAGATCGGACTCGGAGCAAGGCTCCGGTCGGGGTTATTGGACCAAAACAAAGAAAAGCGGTGGTGAATGAGAAGGGGGTCTCCGGCGAAGTGAGGAATGAGACCTAGGGCCTGATCTTGGTAATCCGAGCCAAGGTCAGGATGATCAGATTGTGTGGGAAGATGGACGATGAGTGGAGGCGTTAATCAGAACGGATAGATGGATGCGATGAGGCTCCGACCGGTGGGTCGGAGCTGGTAGAGCAACAGAGGTGCGAAAATGAGAGATTCGAAAGATGAAGGAACCATGATCGATATGAGCGTTACCTAAGGGTCCTAGCATGATCCTAAACTCTAGGGGGTGCGGTCGGTGTCGGTCGTTGCCTCAACTTCATTGCGGCTGGCGGAGAAGGCTCGTCGCGGCGGCGTTCCGGCCACGAGAGGCGAGCTGCGACTGCACGGCTCTTCTCTGATGACCAAAGGGTCCCTTCGGTTGTTGTCACCAAGGAGGAGCTATCTAGGGTATCAGAGAAGGGTGCGGCGCGAGCTACCTTGTTAGGAAGGGAATGATGAACTTTATAGCATGTCCCAGGCGGTTGAAAGAAGTTGATTGAGTGCGCGAACCGAGGACGATCCGCGACTCCCTAGGGATCCGCGAGGATCACCGATCTACTGGGGAGACACGGGCAAAGATTCGGGGCAAGAGGGCGTAGGATCCAATTGAAATAATTGGGAGAAACAGGTGCAAGAACCGGGTCCACGCGAGAAGAGGTCCGGGAGGGGTAGTTGACCGAGGTCAACATACCTTGTGGACTAGTCAGAAAATAACAAGTCAAAAAAATAATTGTAAAATAAATAAAAATAGCAAATGATTTTAAATTAAAAAGTGTTCAACATGAAAAATATTTGTTATTTTTCAAACTATTTTTCTGTGATTTTTATTTATTTTTATGAAAAATAATTTATGATATTTATAGTATAGTATACTATATATAGGTATAAAATACCTATGTGTTTTGTACAATTATTTTTATTTTCTTATTTTTGCTTAAATACCGCAACTTTATATTTTATTTATTTACAACATAATATTGCGAGTATAAAATAATTTTTTATTTTATTATTATTATTATTTATTTACAAGTGTAAAATAAATAGGTGGTGATACATATATACATGTATTATGTACAAGGTGATGGAGAGTTTTATTTTATTTTTATTTTATTTTTCTAGTTTTTGTTTTGATTTTAGATATATATAAGGGGATAAAAACACCTTTTTAATTTTATTTTTGTAAAAATAAATTATATATACATAGGTGACAAATATGTACAAGGTAGAGTGGCCCAATCTCTCTCTACTTATTTTATTTGGCGATCAGGCCAATACTGGACCCTCTCTGGGGTTTAGGTCACTCAATATTTATTATAAATATTTCCTTCTTTTTCTTTTATTCTGTATTATTTTATTTTTGTACAAATACATGCTAATTATTAATTATTAACAAATACATGCTTATTGCTAATTTATTGTATTTACAACTATATACATGATGCTTTGCCAAGATATTTTGCTAAAATAAAAGAATGGAGAATGATGAACGAGGATTCATCACCCACCTCATTTTTTGCGTATCCAGCTTCACATTTGGTCGAGGAGGAGCCCCTCGAGCGAATCATTGTTTCTGTGCAAACCACGCGCTCAAGGGAGCCCTCCTGGGCTCAAATCAAGTTGACTTGAAGGTCCCCAGGGCCCCCTTCTTTCCCGAACTCACCAGGCCTCTTCATGGGGTGCTGGACCTTCTTGTGCACACCAGCAGCTACGGAGTACCACCCCTGACGTGTAGAGCATCTCGCCAGCAAAGAAGACCGCCGGAGGACAGAGAAATCGACGATCGAAGGTCGGAGGCAGGGACCTTCTTCCCTGTTCTTCGAGTGAAGCAGCATCCATCCAATCAAGGGTGCAGCTCCGGTTTTGAACCCCACCGTCCATCCTCACCATGTCTCGGACGTTGATGAAGACCCCAGATCTAATCTAGAGCGCCCATCTTTGAAGAGGTATCAGCTCACCAGAACGTGCCACGTGCCTAAATGAAGGGAGGAGGATCGTCCGATAGCGCGCCTATGTTGGGGTAAATTGCAAAACCTAACCCCACCTTTTTGTATTTACAATTTAGTCTTGCAAAAAAAAGTTAACGTTATAACATATGTGGATATTTTGCATATAGGACCCTGAGCTTCTTGTAATTACAAATAGGTCTAATCCATGTCACCTTACGTGTCGTCCCACGTGAGGTGGCGAAATTATAGGGATACCACTACGAGTTTTGTATATTATTATTTAGTCCAATAAATTGAAATGCAGGTTATATATTTTTGTGAAAATTGTTGAGAGGCCCCTAAACTTTCTGGATTTGCATTTTAGTCCTTCCTAGCGTGTGTCACGTGTTGTCCCACGTGATGGGTAAATTGCACGAGTACGCTGGAGTGTTTTGTAATTCTAAATTAGTTTTTAACAATTAAATAGACGTTGTATATTTTTGGTGTAATTGCACAGAGCCCCCTGATGTTTATCTTATTTGCATTTATGCCCCTGCTAGGACATGCATTTTTGGTGTTATTTATCTAATTATTAAAAATACCTACTCTAATCCTAAAAATCCATAAAAATAGGATTAAATGCTCTATGCTTTATACTTTCACATCCCTATTTTTAGTTGGTATTTTTTTCATTTTATCTATTTATTAAAAATGAAATGAGCACATATATTCCTTGTTTACCTATAAAAAATCCTAAAAAATATAAAAACTTTTTGAAAAATTAAAAAAAATTATATCTAGTGTATTTTAGTATTTATTGAGTCCAAAAGGCAAAAACTCCTAAAATTGCAAAAGAAAATGATAAAAATCAAAAGCTCCAAATCTAACAAAAAATATGAAAATTCTACAAAAATACCAAAAATATGTTATCTATTTTATAATTATCTATATATTATTATTTATATATTAAAATTGATTTGGGTAATTTATGCATTATTTATTATTTTTAACATCCAAATCAATTTCATGTATTCTATTTATCCCTTATTTTGGCTATTTTTGACTTTACAAATACATAGAAATTAGTAAATATTCTTGGAAAATTACAAAAACATTAGAAAAATATTAAAAACCCCAAAACAATTTATTTTCCGAATTTTTTTATATTTAATAGAATTTATAAATATACTACTATATATTATAAATATTAAGCCTTATAAATGCTATATAGTTTAGATAAAAGAAAAATAATATATATATATAAAGAAAATATAAAAGTCAGAAAATAAAAAGCAAAAGAGAAAAATGTAAAATAATATATAATTCAAAAACCCACAAAAAGACCTATATACATTAATGACTCTGTGGTACATAAATAACCTTAGGCTACAAGTTTCGCTCTCTCTGGTTCGATCTCTACATGCTTGCCTGATATGCATTTTATGGTAGTGAAAATAAATTTTAATTCCACATTTTTGATATAAATTGAATTATGAATATTGTGGGTTAATTGCTGACTAACCGGGAAAGTTTTAGTGGTCAACTCATCGATTATTGATCCGCCTTGTGGATTGATAGGACCCTCGATTTATCCCGTTTATCAGATGGCGTCGCTGCTGGGGAGCAATGAGCGTAGCCTATTTTCACCAGTCATTTTTGTATAATCATTTATCTGATTTATTGATTTAGTGTTGTAAATATACATTAATCTATTTGCAATTAATTCTTTGATTATTATTGTAAATATTCATCGATTTTGTAAATATTCATTGATTTGATTATTTGATTATATTTGCTAATGCCATCTTTTTGTGACTTTGTTGCGAGGACCCTCCACACAAGGACAACTTCTTAGGAGGCCGATGCAGCCAAGCTTGGAGGAGGCCAGTCTTCTCTTTATGACCAGCTAAAGAGAGCACTAAGGAAGCAAGGAGGAGGAATTAGCTTAGAAAAAAAGAAAAAAAAATCGATTTTGTAATTTATGGTGAGAGAGAGATAATTTTGGCATGTAATATAACTTGGACTCTACTCTTCACTACGAGATCCAGTGCCCGGGTGTCTGTTCATCTGGGGGCCTCGTCGTAGTTTTCCGCATTTTCTCACATTCTTTTATTTTATTTTCCATTGTTTTGAGCTTTACGCCTTATTTTACTTTGTTTTGTGTGCATGGAGCTCCTAGATTTAGGTTGCTTGACTCGGTAACTAGGTCCACACCCTAATAAGAATGCATGTTCCTATAGTCTCTTACGTATGGATCTAGTCAAACTAGGTCCACACGGGTGATTCTGTTCCGAGTGAGAACTGAAGTATTGGTTTCACCTATCGGCTTCCTCTCTCTATTTCTTTGGCTGAGTATGGATCTAGGAAGGGTTACAAGGACCTCAAAAAGTGCAGACTACAGATTACAAAGGAGGAGGACAAGTGCGTGATACTTTTCTGGCAATACTCGCTCTCCTATAGGGTTAGCGTGCT
This sequence comes from Ottelia alismoides, assembly GCA_037367405.1. Classification (NCBI taxonomy): domain Eukaryota; kingdom Viridiplantae; phylum Streptophyta; class Magnoliopsida; order Alismatales; family Hydrocharitaceae; genus Ottelia; species Ottelia alismoides. Next base: position 643,751 of record JAZKJV010004008.1, read on the forward strand.
AAGGACTTATTATAAGATATGCCTAAAATAACAACTCTAAAACTGAAAAGATAATAAGTAGCCGAACTTTTACGGCTTCACATGGAGTAAGTTGGTGAACCCAATTTTGTCTTGTGTTTGTATGGATCTAGATTAAGGTTCAAAGATCAAGTCCCACGCACTTGCACAAATTTTATCATGTGTTTCTCCCTTTGACCTCCGCTTAGTTTAAGCCTTTCTACTGTTTTGCATTCACATTTATTCCTCGTTGACCACCGTATCCTTCTTCCTACATCTACCCTCCTCTTGCTTCGCGATGTCGATCCATGAATGGTTAGTCGGGCCCCCGCCGATGCCTACATCGCCATGGACGTGATCTTGCCAATAATTCGAGGCGATTCCCAAGAACACGATCTGGACCTTGTAGGCCGATCTCTAGACTCCTAGTTTTCTACCCCTCTTCTTGACCACCCAATAAATCGGGAACACTCTTGTCCCACTTTTGCCGTTTTGAATGAAAGACGATTACAGTTCACATTCTTTTTCATTCACAATACTCTGGAATTGACCTTAATTCCATATTCCTCATGGCAGCTTGGATTCAATTGCAAGTGATCTGATTGGGATTCTCTCATCTTGTAGATAGATGCCTGACCAAGCCCTAGATCCCAATCTAGAATTCATCTCCTCAGATTCAGACCCTGAGATGTCTCCTCAATGAAAGGGCAAGGGTCAACAGCCCCCTCAGCCAGAGCAAGGACAGATGCCTGATCATAACCAGGTTAATGCACAGTTGTTAGCATCTATCCAAGCCATCCAACAGCAACTGACAGAGCAAGCCCTAGCATAGAATGCATTCTAGGAGATGTTGAATGATGTTATGAACATGCTAGAGGGAGGAGAAGGCAGACTAGGAGGAGGAGGTGGTGGATCACGTGATAACCCAAAAGAGGAAGAGCTTGAACAACAAAGGCTAAAACCGACGTTGAAAGAGACCTAAACCCTGGAGACAGCCAGATGGCCGAGTGGGTCCTCAAACCACCGGTGCATACTCAATTTGAGCTAAAGCCTCAGTTTCTTTCTCTTCTCCCTTCTTTTCATGGGAACACCAATGAAGAGCCATACATTCATCTGCAACAATTTTCACACATCTGATGTACTACTCATTACCCAGATGTCCCTCTGGACATAGTGAAGATGATGGCATTCCCATTCAGTCTACAAGACAAGGCCCTCTACTGGGTCAACCATTTGGGGAAGGTTGTGAAGACTTGGGAGGAGCTGAAGTATGCATTCTTACACAAGTTCTACCCTGTCGGTCGGCTCAATCAGATGCGAGCCCGAATCAATAATTTCTCTCAGGTGCACATGAGATTATCCATGAAGCCTGGGAGAGATTCACAGATCTGCAGGAGAAATGCCTCCATCATGACATCCCGAGGACCAACTTGGTCCAACATTTCTTCAGGGGCTTGAACATAGAAAGCCAACGGCTCGTTGACGCAGTCTGCGGGGGGTCACATTTTAACAAAGATGAAGACGTCGTAGGACAGATCTTTAAGGAGATAGCCGAAGGAGAGGCCGCCTTATCTACATCCAAAGCCTATCTGAAGCAACCTCAAATCCTCCAGAAGCAAGTCCACATGGCAGCATCCCGTGAGTCGGAGAGAGATGAAAGCTCCAACCTTAGCATCATCGGGGGCCATCTCTCGAAAGTTGAAATCATTGAGAAACGATCACAGGATCTTGAGAAACTCGCTGTGATCGAGAAGAGGATGCAGAATCTTGATAAACTGGACTAGATCACCAAGCAGTTGGAACTGCTGGTGGGCACTATCAGCTCTGTTCAGTCGGCAACACCATCTATCAAAGCTTCAGCTGAGAAGAAGGATGAGCCAGCATCGCCACATCAGCCTCAGTCGAGCCAGCAACCACCGGCAGTACAACACGTGTGCTACGTGTAGACACCTGACCAGGGCCAACCGCAGCAGTAGATGGTTGTCTACCGGCCAGATTTCCTCCAGACATCAGATCCAACATTCCCACAACCAGCCCTGAGCCAAGAAGTTAGTGGGGTGATGAATCCACATTTCATCATCTTTATTCTATCATTTTGGCATCAAAAACCCTAGCAAATGCCTGTAAATAGCCTTAAATACATCATCTTAGCATTCATGCATGTGCATCATACTAGTGTATAAAATACTGTAATTAAGGCCAAAATTATAGAATAAATAAAGAAAAGAAAAAGAATAAAATATTGTAAATATTTTATGACCCAAAACCTCCGAGACCTAGGCATCCTGATGAATAGGTCGACAAGGAATAAAGTAGGGGGAGATAAGGTCAAAAATACAGATAAAATACCTATACATTCTATTCATTATTTATTCATTTTGGGATCTATTTTTGGTTCCACTTTTTTTGCATCAAATAAAGAAGCTTTGTTCATGAAAGTTGTAGATAATTTTATAAAGAAAAATACAAAATTGATTTCACTGAAAAATAATATACAAATAAAAAGTTATGGTCTGAATAAAAATCCAGAATCCCAACTTCCCAGACCCGTATCTCACAACTGACAACTCCAAATGCCTCAAACTCACCTTTAATTGTATATAGAATAAAATAATCTATCCAATGGTGGTGATTTTGCATTTGGCGGAGTTACGGTTTAAAAGTTGAGTTTTGGACCCACATTGTACATTGTACAGATTAAAGTATTCAATTTATTATTTATTTATTATTTTTTAAAATTTTATAATGTTGCAAATATTACTTATACTAATTATGTATATTAAAATTAGAATAAAAGCCTAAATAAAATACAAAATAAAAATACTTGTAAATAAAATACACAGATACAATACCTATGTTCATACCTATACAAGACCTTCTTATAATTATACAAAATAAATCAGAAAAATAAAATAAAAATATATTTGTGAACATAAAAGTATCTTATAATTTTAGAAAATAATAAATAAAAATAATGAAATTAAAATGCGCAAAATAAAAATTAAATACTTAAATACATAGGTATTATACATATCTAAGGCTAAAAAGTGAACTCCTAAAAATATACCTCATAAAATTAATTAAAATTCATAATAAAATACTACATAAAATAATGAATATTTTTTATTTTATAACCATTAATTAATTCGGCCTTATTCTATTTTTAATTGATTTTACAAAATAAATTTCAGGGATTTTTCCTGATTGGTCCACATGGACCAATCAGGAGATGGTCCCAGTTGACCTAGGTCAACTGGTCGTCCTTCCCACCTACCCCTGTCAGAAGACTTGGTTTTTGAGCCATTTTCTCGGTTTTTTCCCAACCATTCCTTTCACCCTTTCGTCTTGATTCCTTCTGCATTTTTCTACATTGATCATCCCTCTTGCCCGCCATGTGTTTACATCGGGCCAAGGATCACTGAGGCGCTCCAGGCACCTTGATCTTTGGAGCACGATGGTCAGGGGTCAAACCAAATAAAACGACCCTCCATCTTTCCTTTTGATTTTTGAACACCTTCGATCCACCCCTCTTCGTCTCGTTCGTGCTCAGGACACTCCTGGAGGTGACAGCTCTGCCGCAGTGCCCTCAGCCAAGGCGACCGAGGTCGGAGGTGCTTCCACCACCTCCCGCGAGTACGCCGGTCGAGGTACTTTCTTCCCTCTGGCTCCGGCCATTGAGGGTCCTTTCCCCGTCATTTCTTTCATGCATTTTACTCCTGTTAACCTAAGGATGAAAAACCCTCAAAAAAATTAGAGTTCCATCGACTAAATCGTTCGATCCATCACTGTGGCCGGAGCGCACCTCCGGCCGTTCGTCGCCACCGCGTGTTACGCCTTCCCACTTCCATCCAGAGGTCCAGGCAGTTTACCCTGGACCTCCGTAACCTTCTTGCAGGTCAAAGAACACTCAATCATGCCTGGAGGCGAATTTTGACGTTCGCCGGAGCTCTCGAAGCACCCGCAGCTCCGCCAGCCGCCAGCGAGCACCACGGCCCTCGCCGTGGACTTTTGGCGCCTCCAGGAGAAAGAGAAGACCCTCTGGAGCTTCCCCGACCTTTTTACGAGCCCCAACGCCGCCGGAGCTGAACGAAGGAGCTCGAAGAACTTCGCCTGGCCGGAGCTCCTCCGTGTTCTTCCATCCGCCTTCGCCACCGTTGGATCGTGGTGGAGCGTCAGATCGCGCGTCGACCGTCAGATCATCCGAGCCCAGCAGCCGTTGGATCTCGTTCTGAGATCTAATCTCAGACGTCGAAGCGAAGCGTCATCGGCCGTCGCGAGCGCGCCACGTGGCAAGTGGCTTCTTCATCGCCGTTGGATCGCGCGCCGAGGGTATTTTGCATATCAACCCTCGCACATTTTGTATTTACTGCTTAGTATTTAAACTTTCATATGTAGTTGAAAAACTTTGGGTTATTTGCATGTAAGCCCCTGCACTTATTTTTATTTACATATAGGTCCTCCGCCACGTCACCTCACGTGACCTGTACACGTGAGGTGGTGGGCTTATTGCAAGGACCTCCCTGGGGTTAGTTTATTTCAGTTTAGTCCCAAGATTTTGTAATACAGTGTAAAACTTTGGGATATGTTGCATCGACCCCCTGATAGTTTCAAATATTGCATTTTGGTCCCTGCTAGGTGCGTGCGAGTCACACGCCCTGGGGGGGCAATTTACACCTATACCCAGGCGGGTTTTGTAATTGTTGTTTGGCCCTGAAAATTGAATATTTAGTTTAAAATTTTGTGGAAAATTGCATGTGAACCCCTGGATGTTTGAGAAATTGCATATATGCCCCTGCTATGCCTTTAATTGTTTGGTTGCTTGTTGTAATTGTTTAAATTATCATTTCAATTCCAAAAATTCCACAAAAATAGGGTTAAGCTACTGGATACTTTTTCTTTGACGCTATCAATTTAGTTTTTGATTTTATTTTATTTTTATATTTATTAAAAATCAAAAACATGCTTTTTGTGCACTGTCTAGTTTAGAAAATACCAAAAAAATAGTAAAATACCTTGAAAAATTCTAAAAACATTCCCTAGTGTCTATTTTACTATATTTTAGTGTCAGTCCAAAAATCACTAAAAATCTCAAAAGAAAAACACTAAAAATTTAAAAACACTCAAAAACTTCGAAAAAATCTCTAAAATCAAAGAAAACTCCAAAAAACAAAAACTCAGTTTCTGTTTGTTCTATATTTTGTTCTCTTTATTTAAAAAATAGTGTGAAATTTTTGATTGCTGTTTGCTATTTTTAACTTCCATTTTATTCACAGCCAGCACTTATTTCACTGTTTTGCTCTATTTCAATATTTAAAAATACCAAAAACACCTTAAAAATCCCCAAAAATCTCAAAAACAGTAAAAAATCCTAAAAATATCAAAAACATTTTATTTCTAAATTTTTGGTTATTTTTGCACCTTTTTATAAATACTTTAGCTTGTTTTTTATTACTTTGTCTTTATTTTCCAATATTGAAAAAAAAGGAAATAAAAAAATATATAAAATATAAAACTATAAAAATCAGAAAATTAAAAATCAAAATACAAAATTAAAAATTAAATTAAAATAAAAAAAATTAATTAAAAATTTAAAACCCACAAAACTTTCCTTGTTTGCTTGCTTAGTGTAGACACTTCACACACATTCACTTGTGCACCTTTATTTGAATTACCCTGTTTGCTCCCTATGTTCGAACTCTCTGCATACTTACCCTTTACATCATTTGTGCAGAGTTAAAAATAAATTTTAACTCCACATTATTTCTAATTTATTGATCTTCAGTGTGGGTTAATTGTTGATTAATTTCAGATTTTGTGTGGTCAAACACCGACTGTTGACTCGCCTTGTGAGTCAATACAACCGCACTGAATTATGAGATTATCAAATAGCGTCGTTGCTGGGGAGAAACAGCGAGTAGTTTACATTTTTGTTTGCTTGTGTTTGACTTGTCTACCATAGCTTTACTCATCTCTCTTGCATTTTTTGATATATATTGATTGATACATTCTGACCACTCTTCTTTTGTCTTCTTGCGAGGGACCGTGGAGCAAGGGGGATCGCCTAGGTGACCCGAAGCAACCTTGGGAAGCGGAACCGGCTTTTCTATAGCCAAGCCGGCAGGAGAGAGCAAGAGGAGTGAGAGAGAGTGCTTAGTTTAGTTGCTTTTTATTTTTGTGAGAGAGTGACCTATTAATTTGTAATAATACAGGTACATTGGACACTTGGACTCTTTGACACTACCGGGCCTAATTTACGGGTGTTTGTTCACCCGGAGGCTCACCACGGTTTTCTCGCATTTTATCGCTTGTCATTTTCCGGTTTTGTTTTCCTTTTTCCTTTCTTTTGTGGATTGAGCCCTTAGATTGTAGGTCCTGCTTGATTCGATTAGATTAGGTCCAAACACACTAATTATCTTTGCATGCTCCTATAGTTCGTTGTTGGACTTAGACTAATTAAGTAGTTAATCATTGGTTATCGATCCGCGCACCGTGAGCTTACTCCACACAAGCGCTTTCTCCTAACTCAAATGTGTTGAGCAGAGGAGGAGTGAGCCTAGACCGGACACTAGGATTGAGAGCTAGTGGTTAACTCGTGGTTCTTCATGCTAGCAGTTGCCTATTCTAGGACAATTTCCATTTTTGCATATCGCCATATAGCATAGGTTTACAAATTCTGCTTTGCATCCCGCATGGAGAGAGCTGGGATTCGCTGTAAGTCTTCTTACTTTGCATGCATCATTTAGGCACAAAGGTGAGATTTCCACCTTGGTGTCGACTTGCACGGCTTTTCCGACTCTATTCTCCCTCTGTTTTTGGAACAAAGTAGGACAAAGAAAATACAAAAACCATTAGGCGCTTGTTTGAATCTACTCAAAAGAAGCGATAACACCAAAAAAATTAAAAAAGGGACTGCTAAGGAAACTTGACCAAAAATAAAATCTGTAATTGGATTCATTGCTTGGGGAGAGTAACACCCTCACTTGTATTCAGGTTGCATGGGAAGGTCTCCTTCCAAGTGAGGTGAGCGCTTCGTAAGGATTAGAGCCAAAAACCCAACTTGTGGCTGCCTTGTGTATCGCCTGGATTTCCGAAATATTGGCGCTGCTATCGTACGTAGTCGAGTAGGACTTAGTCGCCATTGGTGACTCACTATTATGTGAGCGCCGACCTTGTCCGAAGTACCGAGCTTAGGCCATGCCTTCACGGGTGTGTCTGTCTCACCGGCTGCGTCCGAGTAGGATCTTGCACGCTCACGAGTGATTCCGTTGCGAGCGAGGTCCGAAGTATCGGTTTTGCCTATCGACTTCCTCCCTCTATTTCTTTGGCTGAGTAGGGATCCAGGAAGGGTTACAAGGACCTCAAAAAGCGCAAGTTACAGGTTACACAGGAGGAGGACAAGTACGGGGACACTTTCCCAGCAGTACTCTCTCTCCTTTAGGCGTAGCGTTCTAAGGACTCGTGAAAAGATAACTTCCTGAATCAAGATAAAATTGACAAGATCAAAGCCGAACCTTCACGGCTTCACGTGTTGAGTTGGTGAACTTACCCCTGCTTTGTGTTTGATTTCTAGATTTGTTTAGGTCGAGATCAAAAACACAGCACAATTGTGCGCAATTTTGTTGCATCTCATTTCATTCCTCTTCTTCTTCTCTTCCATTTTCCCTGCTCTTCCCAAATAATCAAGATGATGGGACGGAGATCTCTTAGGCCGACCTTGTCGGCACCGCTATCCAGCACTCCTCCTCATTCATCTAGGAACACCTCGGAGAGTTCGCTCTCCGAGCCTGAGTTTACATCCACCCTGTTCCCCCTCGACCACCCTTCCCATTCTCCTTCTCTCAGTCCAATTGTTTCAGAATTCAGTGCATCACAGAGTTCAGCTCATTCGACAGCACCTGAGATGGCCTCTTTTACTTTTTCAGAAAATCCAGTGATGGCAGACAGAGGCGAGCACCCAGATGACCACGATCACCCTCCGTTCATAATTGATCAGGTGGCCATCAACAACTCCTTGTTAGCGTCCCTGGAGACTATGCAGAGACAGATCCGTGACCAGGGTACCTTCATGGGTGATCTGATGAGAGAGATAGCGCAGATGAGAGAAAACCGACCTGGGGGCGGTGGCGGTGGAGGTGGAGGAGGAGGAGGACCTGATGCAGGAGGAGGCGATCCAGACGCTGAGAGACCACCACAGACCATCATGAGGGAGTTGCATAACCCAGCTGCATCCCTCACTCATCGTTGGATCCGACTCCCGCCCATTCACGGAGATTTCGAGCTTCGGCCCCACACTATCCAGCTTCTACCCAAGTTCCATGAGTTGCCGACCGAAGAGCCGCACCTCCACCTCCAGGAATTCGAGATGATATGCAGCACCATCCATGATCGGTTGATGACCGAGGACACCATAAAGATGATCGCCTTTCCATTCTCTTTGGTTGACAGAGCCACCTACTGTCTCAAACACCTTGGGCGATTCGTCGACACATGGGCAGATCTCCAGACCGCGTACCTGAAGAAGTACTACCCTCTCGGCCGGACCAACGCAGCTAGAGCCATGATTAGCAACTTCGTCATGATCCCAAATGAACAATTTCATGAAGCCTGGGATCGATTCAGAGAGCTCATCGACCGGTGTCCACATCATGACATTTCCAAGCCCAATCTCGTGCAGAGTTTCTTCTGTGGGCTGACACCGGAGCTGCAGGGGCTTGTGAACGCCTCTTGTGGTGGGTCCTATTTCTCCAAGGGTTAAGATGACGTCTGGGCCATCTACGAGGGCATGGCAGAGAATTCAACCGTGATGGCCCAAGCCCGAGTCTACACACAGCACAAGCCTCCGCAAGGAGCGGGATCATTCCAGAGGATCACCCGCATCGATGTCAGTCCCAACATAGTGTCAACTACCGCAGCTCAAGCTGAATCAGCCGCAGCCGACATGGGCATCATCAGTGAGAAGCTGGACCGTCTCGAGATCCTCGAGAAGAAGCAGATGCAACGCATGGCCCAGATGGACCAAATTGCCAAGACCATGAGTGATCTAAAGACACAGATCTTGTGCGTCCAGGAGGCACAAACTCAGTCACAACGGCCTCCCAGATCGTGTGCTGATCCGAGCAGTAGCAACGCCAACCAGCCCTCTACCTCGTACCGTCAGGTGAACCATATCCAGGCAGAGCTGGTTCCATTGTTACCGTACTATTCATCGCAGCCACCATCTACGGATATGCAGATGGTGGTGTATCAGCCGAGCAGCCACTGGCCATTCTTCCTCCACCCTCCTTTGAGCAGGAACCATTGATGGAAGTCAATGGGATATGGTACGACCGGTACCCCCAGCCCGGGATTCGTCAGGATCACCCCGGATTCCGTTGGGGCAATGGTGGATCCTCATCCCAACAGCAGAACCCTGCCCAAGGACATCAGAACAGCCAGCCACAGCAGCAACACCAGCAGCCCAAGTATGCCCAGCCACAACAAAACCAGAGTGGTCCTCGTCCCGCCTATCAGGGACAGCAGTGGAGGCAGCGACAGCCGCCTCAGCAATCTTATCCCCATCACCCCTAGTATCAACCGTAGTAGCAGCAGCAGCCCCATTTCCAGCAGGGACAACCATCCGGTTCTCAGGGACCCACTTTTGAGAACCCAGCTCTCGATGATCTTGCCCGCTTGCTATCTGAACAGCGAGCATCTTTCAGACAAGAAATGGATGAATTCCGGCAGGAAATGAGAGACATAATAAAAGGCAAGGCCGCCATACCCGCTCAGATTGAACCTAACCCGAACAATCTGAAAAGGAAGTCTGAGTAGGTAGAGTTTACAGAGGATACTTCTCCTAGTGACGATTTGAATGATATATCTTATTTTTTGAATGATGCTGATTTTGTGACTACTAGGAGCGGTAGGATGCCAGCCGGCGGCGCCTCTTCTGAGCGACAACCAGAGGCAGAATCAGGAGCGCCAGAGGAGCAGAGTAGTGGTGCTGATACCGCTAATGATGATGTTGAAGACGGTGGTGCTGATGCCACCCATGATGGAGTCCAGGACGACGGTGCTGATGCCGTCGTGATACCAGATGTAGACGATGGTGCTGATGCGACCATTTTGGATGATGAACCAGAGCGTGGTGCTGATGCCGCGAAGACTGGTGCTAGTGGTGGTGCTGAGGCCACCACATCTACTTTTGTTGAGCCACCATTTGTGATGTTGCCACATTTTGTACCCAAGGACTGTGGGAACAAAAAGAAAAACAAAAATATGAATAAAGGAAAGGTTTCTGTTCAAATTGCGGATCCATATGTGGTGAATGATGATTATTGTATGGATTCCCCTTCTTCACAGGCGCAGGGACCGATTCCTAGTCCTCCACCTGAGGAGGCCCCTACCATCCCCTTCCCTAAGGCACTCCACCGAGCGAAGGGGAATAAAAAAGAAAACTAAAAAAAGAACCAGCAGGTAGAGTTCGGCAACCAAATGATTGATAGATTTCACATTCAGCTGACTCTACGAGAAGCATTTGAGCATATCCCCTTCTTCAAAAAGAACTTGAAAGAGACAACTACTGTCCGAAGGAAGAAGAGGCACAGAGATCAAATCCATATGCTCACTCATGACACTTGCTGCGCTATTCAGAACACATTGCTAGCCAAGAGACCCGATACAGGAGCTTCCTATGTCAGATGCGAGATCCAGGAGTAGCGGTTCGATCGTACTCTATTAGACAGCGGGTCTTCGATCAACCTCCTTCCGGCTGCCTTACTCAAGCAATTCGAGTTTGGCCCTCTTCTTCGAAGCAGAACAGTCCTTCAGTTTGCTGACAGGTCGATTAAGAGGCCGAAGGGGTTGTTGAAGGACGTGGTCGTTACCATTCAGGGCCTGAAATTCCCCGTGGACTTTGTTGTATTGGACATGGAGATCCCTTAGTCGGTAACCGATGCCCCCATCATACTTGGATGCCTATTCTTGGCCACTGCCAAGGCGGTATCCGATCATGACAGTGGGACGGTATGTTTTCGCGTAGAGGGTGAAAGCATACAAATAGATACGATCGATCAGACCAGAGCTAGAGAGTTGGCGTGCTCAGAGCAATCCAGCGAAGCCGAGCAGATGACAGAGGAAGAGGTAGACATCCACCAGGTTTGTGATTTTGAGATGACTGATGATGAATCCAACTGGAAAGATCCCGTAGCACCGACTCTCGCCTTGCCTACAGATTCACTATATCTCAAGCTCATGGCAGTCGAGAGCCGGGAGAGCACATCCCTGGATGAGGATATATCTGAAGCTGACAGTGTTGTGATGAGTGGTGCTGATGAATTTCAATCATGTTCATCTTCTTCTGATCCCTCGGATTCAGACATTGACTGGGATGACTTTGATGATTATTTACCTTGTCTGATTCCTTCTGAGCCAACAACCATGACAGAGTGTGAGCCAGTGCAGTTTATTGATGAATCAGCAGGCAGCCCTTCGTTAGAAATTCATGCAGAGCGAGAGTTCTCCCATGCAGACCTGGTAGCATTTACACAGACATATCAGAAGCCAGATCTGCCACCTCCCAGTTGTCCAGAATGGAAGCCTCTGCCGCAGTCGATGACATACAGATTCCTTGCGGGTGAGCCAGAAATGTACCCAGTCATTATCTCAGCAGATTTGACTGGAGAACAAGAATCTCGTTTGATGGAGGTTCTTGAAAGAAACCGCAAGGCAATCGGTTGGAGTATAGCTGATCTCCAGGGGCTGAGCCCAAATCTTTGCTCCCACCACATTTATCTTTAGGATAACGCTAAGCCGTCGCGTAAGTTCCAACGACGGCTGAACCCGAATCTTTGAGACATAGTCATGAAAGAAATTTCAAGGTGGTGGAGCACCGATTTCATCTATCCCATCTCCGACTCCAAATGGGTAAGTCCGCTACATGTGGTACCCAAGAAGACGGGTATCACTACAGTTGTCAACGAGTCCGGAGAGGAGATCGCTACAAGAGTGCCCACTTCTTGGAGGGTCTGTGTGGATTACAGATGATTGAATGAGGCCACCAAGAAGGATCACTTCCCGCTACCCTTCATTGATCAGATTATCGAGCGGCTAGCTGGGAAGAGTCATTATTGATTCCTTGACGGGTACTCTGGATACAATCAAGTGGCCATTGCGCCCGAAGACCAGGAGAAAACGACATTCACCTGTCCGTTTGGGACGTATGCTTTCAGACGGATGCCCTTTGGTCTATGCAACGCTCCGGCGACATTCCAAAGGTGCGTGTTGTCCATCTTCTCGGACATGGTGGGTGACTGTTTAGAGGTCTTCATGGATGACTTCTCGGTCTATGGCGACGGGTTCGACGCTTGTCTTGACTACCTAGATCGTGTGCTCAAGCGCTGCATTGAGGTCAACCTTGTTTTATCCTAGGAGAAGAGTCATTTCATGATGACTCAAGGGACGGTCCTTGGTCATATCATCTCCAACAGGGGCATTGAGGTCGATCCGGCTAAGGTGGATATCATCAGAAAACTCAATCCACCGTCCAACCTGCGTCAGTTGCGGTCTTTTCTGGGGCATGTCGGTTTCTACCGACGGTTCATTCAGGACTTCAATTGAATTGCCCGACCGCTCACTGACTTGCTGACAAAAGACACCGAGTTTATTGTCAATGATAAGTGTCTTGAATCTTTTGAAACTCTCAAAAATATGGTTGTTTCAGCTCCTGTCCTTCAGCCACCAGATTGGTCTCTCCCATTCGAGATCATGACGGATGCTTCAGATTTTGCCGTTGGGTCTGTGCTTGGACAGAGGAGGGATGGATTACCTTTTGCCATTCACTACGCCAGCCGGACTTTGGATGCCGCGCAGCGGAATTACACTGTGACTGAGAAAGAGATGCTGGCCGTAGTTTTTGCTCTTGATAAGTCTCGATCTTACATTCTTGGATCTAGAGTAACCATCTACACTGATCACACCGCCATCCGGTACCTAATGTCTAAGAAGGATGCCAAAGCACGTCTCACCAGATGGATCCTTCTACTCCAGGAATTTGATATTGAGATTAAGGACAGGCCTGGAGTCAAGAATGTGGTGGCGGATCATCTCTCCAGATTGGAGAATCTTGAGGAATCTGAGCCCAGCGCACCTATCACAGAGACATTTCCAGATGAGGCGATCTTGGCTGTCACCTTACTCCCATGGTATGCCAACATTGTGAACTATCTTGTAGCCAAGACAGTCCCACAAGGTTGGCCCAGGCAGAAACTTGAGACCTTCCTGGCGAAGGCCAAGTTTTACCATTGGGAGGATCCCGTCCTTTATCATGAAGGAGGGGACAGTATCTGGAGGAGGTGCATTCCTCAAGAAGAGCATCATAGCGTCCTCACATACTGCCACAAGCTTGAGGCAGGAGGACATCATTCTGGAAAAAGAACAGCACAGAAGGTGCTTCAATCCGGCCTATGGTGGCCTACTCTCTTCAAGGATTCTGATGAATTCGTGAAGAGACGTACTGACTGTCAGAAAATGGGAACCTGCGGACAGAGAGACATGATGCCCATGCAACCCATTCACTTTTGTGAGGTTTTTGATGCATGGGGGATTGATTTCATGGGCCCATTTCCTAAGAGTCAGGGATTCGAGCATATCCTGCTCGCTGTGGATTATGTCAGCCGATGGGTTGAGGCCATCCCCGCCCGAGCCGCAGATGCTAAAATCGTTTGCAAATTTTTGAGGAAAAATATCATTTCACGGTTCGGGGTACCTAGAGTCTTGATTTCAGACGGGGGGTCTCACTTCATCAATGACAAGGTTAGGGCCCTTGCAGACGAGTTCGGCATTGACCATCGAGTTGCCACTCCATATCACCCTCAGACTAATGGTCTTGCCGAAGTATCGAATCGGGAGATAAAGACAATCTTGCAGAAAGTTGTCCGCCCAGACCGAATGGATTGGTCACAGCTTTTGGACTCGGTCTTGTGGGCCTATCGGACTTCTTTCAAGAATCCATTGGGGACATCTCCCTTTCGTCTCGTCTATGGCAAGCCGTGCCATTTGCCAGTGGAGATCAAGCACAAATCTTTTTGGGCAGTCACTGAGTTACTTCTAGATCCCGAGAGTATAGGAGACCAGAGAAGAGCAGAATTGGCAGCCCTGGAAGAACTGAGAGATACAGCCTTTTCCAACAGCCTACAGTACAAGGAGAAAGTGAAGACATGGCACGATTCACATATCAGCCATAAATAGTTTGAGCCAGATCAGAGAGTATGGTTGTTTGATTCCAGGTTGAAATTATTCCCAGGGAAGTTGCAGAGCAAGTGGAAAGGTCCCTATGTGGTCAGGAAGGTACATGACAATGGCAGCATCGACATATCCGAACCGTCATCTTCCTCTACCTTCCGCGTCAATGGTCAACGCCTGAAGCTATATCTAGATCATGATCTGCCGACCATTGACGTTGCCCCCATTCTTCTGGTATGAGATTTGTCCTTTGACTCTCATCATCTGCATCTCATACATGGTGATCAATTCCATCTTCCGCTGTACAGATCCATCTGTTCATATCACTATTTCATCTGTTGATTTATTTTCTTCTTTACTTCTTTTCTTCTTTTCCTCTTCCATTTTCTTTATCTATCAAAAAGGTGCCGCCCTTGTAGACAGCTTTCCATACTTAGGATGTACTTTGTCCTAAGTATAGGGGGTGTGCACCCCGAGTTTCTCTATTCTTTTCGATCCTCTCCATTGTCTCCTCTTCTTGTCTATACTTAGGGATATCTTACCCTAAGTATAGGGGGAGACAATCTGAGTACGCTCTGTTCATTCCCACCCTTGACCCTCCCTGCATTGTGTACAGTCTGCTATACTTAGGATTATTTGGTCCTAAGTATAGGGGGGACGGTCAACTTCTTATTCATTGATTCATTCATTCGTTCCTTCATTCTTTAGACTTACCTATACTTAGTACGAGTTATGTCTTCTCTTTTCTCTCCGATCTATGAGGACATAGCTCAAGCTAAGTATAGGGGAGTCGTATATACTGTGTATATACTTTATCCATAACTCGTACTTTCCTAATAATATGGCTAATTATTCTTTAAAATTCATTAAAATTCCTTGAGAAAAAGATGTCTTGTTCCTCAAATTCTTTTTTGTATATACTGATTAATAAATCAGGTGAAAATGTTTTTTGCAAAATGTTTGAAAAATAATTTGAAAATCTTTGTGAACATATATTGAAAACTATTTTGAAAATATTTTGTTACATGTTTTCAACCTTTGTAAAAATGTGTGGTTTGTAAAATTTATTTTCTTTGTGTGAAATAAAAATATTTGAAAAATGATTTGCAAATGGTTTGAAAAATGGTTGCAAAAATGTTTTGAAAAATCTATCTATACGGTTTTGAAAGCCTTTGCAAAATGATTTTCAAATGTGTGTACATGTTTGTAAAATGTTTGTAAAAACTATTTTGGACTATAGTTTTCAAAAATTGTGTGAAAAAGCTTGTTTTCAAATAAGTTTGAGGAATACATACATCACACCAGAATCCACTATATATATATGTATAAAATCGATCACTTACCCTTGTAACTTCTTAAAACCCACTTCTCGTATATATAAGAAGCACTCCCGTGTACATATTTTTCACCTAGTTTTTAGCCAAAACTTTTTGTTTTCAAAAATCCCAAAAACATTTGCAAAAATAAAAATCCAAAAACATTTGAAAAACCTTTTTGAAAAATACAAAAAAATGCATCTACATATGCATCATCATCACCATCTTTTCAAAAATCCATAAAAAGTTCAAAATCTTGAAAATTGCATCACAAAAATATTTTCTGCATTTTGCATCGCACTGCATGGCATGAGCATTTTTTGGATTGAGTTTGATAGTTGAACGAGTCTAAGTAAAATCCGAAGATTGGAGCTTGATTGGACCTTAAAATCTACCTAATAATAGGAACCTTATAGGAACTGGGTTTGAGGTACTTCAGGTCTAGTTGACTTAATTCTTTGAGGATCACGGGACTTGGTTCAATGGATTCTTGACTGCCTAAGTAGAATATTTCGGAGCACACGCACGACTCTTGTTGATAATGACCTAACTTGGACACCTGCACCTTTCACATGGCTCAACTCAGTTGGAGTGGTGAGGGGATTGGATTTGCCGGTATGAGACGCACACAAGTGGAAACATTTGTCCTCCTCTAGGGAGGGAAGTGCACCCCAACCCGTCCAGTGATTAGGAAGTCTAAAGACAGGAGGCTGTGGGTTGCGATAAAGCTTCAAAAGAGGGATAGTCTACTGGCTCAAGAGGAAAAACTCCCTATGTAAATGCTGCTGTAAATAGTATTAAAAAAAAGGTTCAGGCATGTACAAAAATAAAAAGCCTGCAAGTATGTACAAATGTCGTAAAGTGAATAAGCGAGCTTGAGTTCCAAAGTCAAATATGTGAGTCTGCAGCAGGATGACTTGACTACACTGGTCTTGCATCCCAGGATAGGTAGCTACACTGGCTACCGTCCATTCTTCTCTTCACCCCCTCCTCTTGAGCTGGTTGCCACTTGAACTTAGAAGGGAATACCCCGCTCCTCGGGGATGGAGTCATTGGATTGGGGAATCATTGGGTTGTCGTACTGGAGAAGTCAGTTTCTTTGTCATTCTAGTTTGGGAGAGCCACCATCACTTACACTGTACGAGTCAGATTCATAGTCATAAGAGTTTGCGTATGAATTGAAGTATTTCTGACCTTGCTATTGAGGAGACTTGGACAGAGTTTTGGGATTCTCGAGGGCTGTTGGATTTCAAATTCGGTTCGCATTAAGGTTCCGCCCGTACTAAAATTTTCAAAGGGCCGACTTAAGCTCCAAACTTTGATTTTGCGAAGACAAGTTTGATAATCAAATAAGATCCAAGTTCTTTTTCTTTTTTTTCTTTTCTTTTTGCACTTATTGCATAAGTGTTTGCTAGGGACTAGCAAAGGTAAAGTATAGGGGGATGATGAATCCACATTTCATCATCTTTATTCTATCATTTTGGCATCAAAAACCCTAGCAAATGCCTGTAAATAGCCTTAAATACATCATCTTAGCATTCATGCATGTGCATCATACTAGTGTATAAAATACTGTAATTAAGGCCAAAATTATAGAATAAATAAAGAAAAGAAAAAGAATAAAATATTGTAAATATTTTATGACCCAAAACCTTCGAGACCTAGGCATCCTGATGAATAGGTCGACAAGGAATAAAGTAGGGGGAGATAAGGTCAAAAATACAGATAAAATACCTATACATTCTATTCATTCTTTATTCATTTTGGGACCTATTTTTGGTTCCACTTTTTGTACATCAAATAAAGAAGCTTTGTTCATGAAAGTTGTAGATAATTTTATAAAGAAAAATACAAAATTGATTTCACTGAAAAATAATGTACAGATAAAAAGTTATGGTCTGAATAAAAATCCAGAATCCCAACTTCCCAGACCCGTATCTCACAACTGACAACTCCAAATGCCTCAAACTCACCTTTAATTGTATATAGAATAAAATAATCTATCCAATGGTGGTGGTTTCGCATTTGGCGGAGCTACGGTTTAAAAGTTGAGTTTTGGACCCACATTGTACATTGTACAGATTAAAGTATTCAATTTATTATTTATTTATTATTTTTTTATAATTTTATATTTTTATAATGTTGCAAAAAGTACTTATACTAATTATGTATATTAAAATTAGAATAAAATCCTAAATAAAATACAAAATAAAAATACTTGTAAATAAAATACACAGATACAATACCTAGGTTCATACCTATACAAGACCTTCTTATAATTATACAAAATAAATCAGAAAAATAAAATAAAAATATATTTGTGAACATAAAAGTATCTTATAATTTTAGAAAATAATAAATAAAAATAATGAAATTAAAATACGCAAAATAAAAATTAAATACTTAAATACATAGGTATTATACCTATCTAAGGCTAAAAAGTGAACTCCTAAAAATATACCTCATAAAATTAATTAAAATTCATAATAAAATACTACATAAAATAACAAATATTTTTTATTTTATAACCATTAATTAATTCGGTCTTATTCTATTTTTAATTTATTTTTCAAAATATTTTCAGGGATTTTTCCTGATTCGTCCACGTGGACCAATCAGGAGATGGTCCCATTTGACCTAGGTAAACTGGTCGTCCTTCCCACCTACCCCTATCAGAAGACTTGGTTTTTGAGCCGTTTTCTCGATTTTTTTCCCAACCATTCCTTTCACCCTTTCGTCTTGATTCCTTCTGCATTTTTCTCCATCGATCATCCCTCTTCCCCGCCATGTGTTTACATCGGGCCAAGGATCACTGAGGCGCTCCAGGCACCTTGATCTTTGGAGCACGATGGTCAGGGGTCAAACCAAATAAAACGACCCTCCATCTTTCCTTTTGATTTTTGAACACCTTCGGTCCACCCCTCTTCGTCTCGTTTGTGCTCAGGACACTCCTGGAGGTGACAGCTCCGCCGCAGTGCCCTCAGCCAAGGCGACCGAGGTCGGAGGTGCTTCCACCACCTCCCGCGAGTACGCCGGTCGAGGTACTTTCTTCCCTCTGGCTCCGGCCATTGAGGGTCCTTTCCCCGTCATTTCTTTCATGCATTTTACTCCTGTTAACCTAAGGATGAAAAACCCTCAAAAAAATTAGAGTTCCATCGACTAAATCATTCGATCCATCACTGTGGCCGGAGCGCACCTCCGGTCGTTCGTCGCCACCGCGTGTTACGCCTTCCCACTTCCATCCAGAGGTCCAGGCAGTTTTCCCTGGACCTCCTTAACCTTCTTGCAGGTCAAAGAACACTCAATCGTGCCTGGAGGCGAATTTTGACGTTCGCCGGAGCTCTCGAAGCACCCGCAGCTCCGCCAGCCGCCAGCGAGCACCACGGCCCTCGCCGTGGACTTTTGGCGCCTCCAGGAGAAAGAGAAGACCCTCTGGAGCTTCCCCGACCTTTTTGCGAGCCCCAACGCCGTCGGAGCTGAACGGAGGAGCTCGGAGAACTTCGCCTGGCCGGAGCTCCTTCGTGTTCTTCCATCCGCCTTCGCCACCGTTGGATCGTGGTGGAGCGTCAGATCGCGCGTCGACCGTCACATCATCCGAGCCCAGCAGCCATTGGATCTCGTTCTGAGATCGAATCTCAGACGTCGAAGCGAAGCGTCATCGGCCGTCGCGAGCGCGCCACGTGGCAAGTGGCTTCTTCATCGCCGTTGGATCGCGCGCCGAGGGTATTTTGCATATCAACCCTCACACATTTTGTATTTACTGCTTAGTATTTAAACTTTCATCTGTAGTTGAAAAACTTTAGGTTATTTGCATGTAAGCCCCTGCACTTATT
Organism: Ottelia alismoides; assembly: GCA_037367405.1. Classification (NCBI taxonomy): domain Eukaryota; kingdom Viridiplantae; phylum Streptophyta; class Magnoliopsida; order Alismatales; family Hydrocharitaceae; genus Ottelia; species Ottelia alismoides. Next base: position 663,117 of record JAZKJV010004008.1, read on the forward strand.
TTTATTTACATATAGGTCCTCCGCCACGTCACCTCACGTGACCTGTACACGTGAGGTGGTGGGCTTATTGCAAGGACCTTCCTGGGGTTATTTTATTTCAGTTTAGTCCCAAGATTTTGTAATACAGTGTAAAACTTTGGGATATTTTGCATCGACCCCCCTCATAGTTTCAAATATTGCAATTTACACCTATACCCAGGCGGGTTTTATAATTGTTGTTTGACCCTGAAAATTGAATATTTAGTTTAAAATTTTGTGGAAAATTGCATGTGAACCCATGGATGTTTGAGAAATTGCATATATGCCCCTGTCAGGCCTTTAATTGTTTGGATGCTTGTTGTAATTGTTTAAATTATCATTTCAAGTCCAAAAATTCCATAAAAATAGGGTTAAGCTCCTGGATACTTGTTCTTTGACGCTATCAATTTAGTTTTTGATTTTATTTTATTTTAATATTTATTAAAAATCAAAAACATGCTTTTTGTGCACTGTCTAGTTTAGAAAATACCAAAAAAATAGTAAAATACCTTGAAAAATTCTAAAAAAATTCCCTAGTGTCTATTTTACTATATTTTAGTGTCAGTCAAAAAATCACTAAAAATCTCAAAAGAAAAACACTAAAAATTTAAAAACACTCAAAAACTTCAAAAAAATCTATAAAATCAAAGAAAACTCCAAAAAATAAAAACTCAGTTTCTGTTTGTTCTATATTTTGTTCTCTTTATTTAAAAAATAGTGTGAAAATTTTGATTGCTGTTTGCTATTTTTAACTTCCACTTTATTCACAGCCAGCACTTATTTCACTGTTTTGCTCTATTTCAGTATTTAAAAATACCAAAAACACCTTGAAAAATCCCCAAAAATCACAAAAACAGTAAAAATCCTAAAAATATCAAAAACATTTTATTTCTGAATTTTTGGTTATTTTTGCACCTTTTTATAAATACTTTAGCTTATCTTTTATTACTTTGTCTTTATATTCCAATATTGAAAAAAAGGAAATAAAAAAATATATAAAATATAAAACTATAAAAATCAGAAAATTAAAAATCAAAATACAAAATTAAAAATTAAATTAAAATAAAAGAAATTAATTAAAAATTTAAAACCCACAAAACTTTCCTTGTTTGCTTGCTTAGTGTAGACACTTCACACACATTCACTTGTGCACCTTTATTTGAATTACCCTGTTTGCTCCCTGTGTTCGAACTCTCTGCATACTTACCCTTTACATCATTTCTGCAGAGTTAAAAATAAATTTTAACTCCACATTATTTCTAATTTATTGATCTTCAGTGTGGGTTAATTGTTGATTAATTTCAGATTTTGTGTGGTCAAACACCGACTGTTGACTCACCTTGTGAGTCAATACAACCGCACTGAATTCTGAGATTATCGTGGGGTATGGAGCAATGACGCGTAGTTTGCTCGTCCTATCGGACATCCCCAGGGCCAACCACAAAGCAACAAGCCATTACACCAACCACAGGGTGGTCGGTTTGGTTAGTCCTCACAGCCTCCGCCACAGTACCAGCAGCCTCCCCAGTATACGAATCAATGGAGGCAGAACCGGCACTACCAGCAGCCGCAGTACCGCCATCAGCAGCCATATCACCAGTATGCGGCTGCTCCACCTCCACAATATCAGCAGTACCCTCCTCCCTCCTATAATCAGTATCAGCTTCCTCTGCCACCTCAGCACCACCAGCAGTCGTCGCCTCCATTTCCAAACGCGCATCAACAACATGGTCCGCACGCTAGACCTTCATAGGAGAGTCCCGTGAACCCAACCCTCGATTGCTTGGTCCAGCTTATCAGAGGGCTAGCAGATATGATTAGGAAGCTAGATGACCTGACCGCTACTAAAACTATCATTTCGGCGCAGGTCGAAGCCAACTCCAATAGCTTCAAGAAGAAGGAGCAAGTAGAACGTGATTTCCCATCTATGCCTGTAGAGTTAGATGATTGTGCTATTGTTTTATCTAATGCTATTACTCTCAGGAGCGGTAGAGATTTGCCTCTACCTGCCATCAACAAGGGGAAGAATAAAGCTTCAGGTGAATCGTCATCTTCTGCATCAACCGTGCCAGCTACAGGGATTGGTGAGGAAGAAGAAGAAGGAGGAGCCAATGCAGGTGCCACTTACCACCATCAGCCTCAACAAAAAGAACAAAAAAATCAGCAAAATAAAAAAGAACAAAAAGAAGATCGTCGCCGAAGTGAAGCTGCGCCTACCTTGGAGGAGCCGCCAGCAGCAGCCGATCCTGTGCCAGCTGACAGAACGGAGGCCCTGCTTTTTGCCCGTCCACTAGCACATGCATCTCAGCTTCCATATTGTACTCCTTTTTGTAACCCGGATGTACAATATATTGTGGACGATGATTTTGTTGTAAATAAGAACTCTGTTTCGGATTCCAGCAGCGTACATATTCCTTTTCTTGATGCAATAGAAGAACCAAAAAAATTACAAAAAGAAAAAGTGCATTATATGATCCTAGAGTTGTGGATATCATTAATAACTTGACTGTTGAGATTCCTCTGATAAAGGCCATGGAGTACACGCCAGTTGTGAAGAAAGGTCCGAAAGAGGCATGTACAAGCAAGTGTCGCCCAACACGAAAGAACAGACGCAAACAGGTTGAGAAGCACATTGTCACCAAGGCCACTGTAGTCGCCATCAGTAACCTCCCACAGAAGAAGCAGGACAAAGGAACACCTCTTATCAGTTGTGAGATTTTTGATCAAGTCTTCGAGCGCACTTTGCTTGACAGCGGTTCTTCCATCAACCTTCTACCCTCGTCATTAGTGCAAGAATTTGGGTTAGGTCCGCTCAAGCAGACATGTATGATCCTTCAGTTCGTTATTGGATCTATTAAGTGACCTAGAGGTCTTTTGGAAGACGTTGTGGTAAAGGTATGGGAAATGTAGTTCCCATTTCAATTTGTAGTCCTCTATATGAACTCCCCCGCACCCTTACTCCAGACTCCTATCATCCTTGCCTAGCCATTCATGTGCACCTCAGAAGCTGTGGTTGACTATGGGTCTAGCGAGGAATAGATTCATCTCGGGCAGCAAGAGAGTCACTATAGACATGATCAACGAGCCGAAAGTCATGATTGATGTGACCCATGTAGCACTAGAAGCAGACTGTGACTTTATTACGGAAATCAGAGATACATGATAAATACCCATTCATCACTCTTTATTCTTATATTTTAGCTACAAAAACCTTTGCAAATGCATGTAGATATGTGTAAATAGGAATAATTACCAAAAGCATGCATTGTGTAAAAACCTATAATTAGCATGTTTTTGTGCAAAAATAAAAGAATAAAGACTAAAAAGAAAATGAGGGAAATATTTAGAATAAATATTGAGCAACCTAACCCAAGGGAGGGCTCAGCATGGGCCTGACCGCATAAAAGCCAAAGTAGAGGGAGATAGGGGCTCTTGTGTATATATTTATGTAAATAAATAAAAATATTTTCCTCACCCAAAAATATGCTTGTAAATACTTGTATATATTTATAAAAATATAAAAACAAAATAAAAAGTTAAAAATCCAAAAAGATCAAAAATACCTCCTTTCATCATGTACATAAACCACACCTATCTATTTATTTACCTTTGTAAATAAATAAAAAGTAATTTTGTAAATAATTTATGTTATAGATTGTAAATAAATAAAATAAGAGCAATTAAAATCAAAACAAAATAAAAATAGAAAAATCAAAAATACAAAAATACATTGTACATATACCATGTATATAGATATACATATCTATTTATTTTACCTATGTATATAAATAATAAAAATAAAATAAAAACACCCTTTTATTCCTTATTTTATAATATAAATAAATAAAATATAAAATGGGAATAAATTTGTATAAAAATAATATATAAAAATCAAAAATCAAAACCCTATATATATTGTATATACCTATATCTAGTACATATTATGTATATAGCCTATTTTTATTTCCAAAAATTAATTAAAAATCACCAAAAATAGAAAAAATAAAATAAAAATATTTCATATTTGGAGTTTTTGCAGATTCGGCCCCTAGCTACCTCTATTTGTCACTTCAAGATCCAGCCACGTGGCCGAACCTCATTGGCTCCTGGGGATGTTGACCGCCCGGTCAACTAGCCCCCCAGGACCACTTCCCACAGGTCCGAGCGCCTGACCCGATTTCTCCAATTAATACCCGCTCGACCCGATCACCAATTCGCCAAACCCCGGGTCCGAATCATTCTCATTGCATCCAGCATCCTCGCCGGAGCCGCTCCCTCGGGATCCGCGCGCTCCTGAGCTTGCCCGGACCCCTTCTTCTCGGACCCCTAGCCATATAAAGGCGCTGCTCCGCCACCTTCCCACGCCATCTTTGGCCATTTGCTTCGTTCTCCAGTGAGCTCCAGAGAGAGAGTGAGGTGACAGCTCGCATCCCCGACCTGTTGCAGCGAGGAGAGCCTGCGAAACCATCGATCCGGCGACGTAGCCGCCGTAGCTCCGCCACCTGAGCGAGCTTCGAGCCTCGGGCCGAGACGACCCTCGAGGCGACGACCAGGAGCACCCCCTGCTCTTCCCTAGTCTCTCTGTTCATCCAGGTAGTATCGTAGCTCCGCCATTTCGTTCGATTTTCGTTTACCCCCAATTTGCGCCGCCATCGTTTTTCTTCGATTCACCCCGGTTCCGACCACCATCCGACCATCGGACCCGACCTTCACGTTCGCCTTCCTCCGCCGCACGTTCTCCACCCACACACGCAACTCAGCTCGCACACGAGCTGGGAACCGGGCTCCTCCGTCCACCACCTTCGCCGGAGCCCGCCACCCTGACGCACCAGCCACCTTCACATCGTCTAACCGGGTCGAGGCAATTTGCCCTCGACCCGCGAGTCTTTTGGTTCACTTTGCAGGTCAGAACGAGGGCTATCTGAGGCTCTCCGTCATTCGGCCAGAAGACCAGCTCTGCCGACCGCCCCTGAGCTCCTCCGAGCTCGGGTCGATCATCGGAGCGCAGCAGCAGACGCAGGAGCGCACCAGCTTTCTTCTCCGATCATCAGAGCGCTCCAAGGAGGAGGCCAGCGCCCACACGAGCCCGGCGAAGCTCGCCGGGGCCCAGTTCTTCCAGCACCCTCCAGCGTCGTTGGATCAGCCCCCAGCTCCAGACGCCATCCTGACCGTTGGTTCCTGGAGCGCCCCTCGACGTCAGATCTGAGGCGACTGATCCGGACCGTCAGATCCACACGTGTCCTGGCCTAGACCGTTGGATCCACCAGAGCAGACCCAGCGCTGAGAGCCGCCCCCAGCTGGACCGTCCGATCTCCACGTGGCAGGCATCCAGCCGCTCCTGTTAATAAAGGGTAATTTACCCTTAGGCCCTTATCTTTGCTTTATTTCGTGTTAGTCCTGTAAATATTTAAATACGTTGTTTAGTTTTAGGTTTATTTGCACATTGGACCGTGAGCTCTAGATATTTGCATTTATACCCCTGCCTGTGTGAGCCACGTGCTTCGTCACGTGTTATTTTGGTGTATTTGCAGTCTAAGCCCTTGTAGTTCTGGTTGTTATGAAATGAATGAAAGTTTTTAGTTAATTGCATTTATACCCCTGTGCGTGGTTTATTTCCGCATGTGCGATATTTTTTTGGGTTATTTGCAACTAAGGACTTTTGGTACGTGTTACCAATAAGTCCTCGGGACTTATTTTTGTTACATTTAGGTCCCTGAGTGCCCCAGGCACGCGCGTGGCGTGTGCTTTGTTGGGTTAATTGCACCTGGACCCCCAGAACTTCGGGTATTTGCATTCCAGTCCCTGTGCACAGTACCCATTTGTTATTTTTGAATAAAATATCAAATCACCTCCAAATCCAATGAGAATTTGACACATGGCTCCTGCCATGGTGTAGGATTTTCACGGATTTTTGAGGACATTTCTTATTTTGTTTGCTATTTTTAAAAATTCAAAAACCTCAATTTTTGTTACTGTTTAACTTGAAAATTCACAAAAAATATAAAAACTCCCCTAAAAATTCCATAAAAATTAGCTACTGTTTAGTTTAGTTTGTTTGATTTTCTAGCCAATTTTGGCTATTTTTCATTGCTTAAAAACCTTAAAAATCTAAAAACACTCGAAAACCCATAAAAATTCTAATAAATAAATTAAAAACCCAAAATAATAAATTTGGTACCTATATTTTCCTTGTTTTATCTATTTTATAGAAAAATTACCTACAGGCCATTTTGAGGCCCTTAGGTATTTTATCTAGGGCTTCTTGGCTCGGCTGGACAGTACCCCTTATTTTCCCCACTGTTTGATTTTTAGAAAATAAAATAAACATCAGAAAATTATCAAAAATTCAACAAAAACATAAAAAAATATAAAACACATAAAAATATTTTTGTTTTAATTTTTAGTTGATTTTTGTTGCTTTAAATAAATTGTTGAAAGTGTGCTTGTATTTACTTTTCTTAATTTCTTAATCATTTAAAAATTCAAAAAAATATAAAAATAATTAAAAACCACTAAAAAGCTTTTATTTCTTTATTTTATTTGTTTTACTACTTCGTAGGCCTTCGGCCAATCCGTGCTCCTTGAGTTCGACCCTGGGTGCTATACCAGGTTAAACATATAGCAGGACCGCTTCTTCGTTTTGATTGATTTTATTTGTATTGAGTGGTTCATTTTTCTTGATTGACACATCCGAGTGATTGAGGTCGCAACGACCGTCTCAGATACCTGATTGCCTTAGTCTCTCGGGAATTTTGTGTCATCAGAATGGCGCCGTTGCCGGGGAGCACGACTTAGTAGTTGATTTTCTTTTTGTTTTGATTTTCGCGGCTCTTCCAGAGCTCGCGGCTTTTCGCGGTTTTTGTTTATACTTTATTTTGTTCTATTTTCTTTTTCTTTTATTTTTGATTTTGTTTATTTTGTGTGTTTATTTTTATTTTGCATTTTTGCATATATACCCTTTTATTTTTATTTTCATTTCTTTTTCCTTTATTATTATTTGATTATTGGTTCTGACCACTCTGTTTTCTCTTGCGAGGGCCCGAGGACCGAGGCGGCTGATTTCGAGAAGCTGACGCAACCGCGGGATTCGGAGGCGGCTCCTTTCTTCGTGGAGCCGCAGGAGAGAGTGAGAGAGAGTTGAGTGGGCGAGGCTTTTATTTTTATTCATTATTATTGTAATAATACAGGACCTTCTCAGACACTTGGACTCTTCTGCCGTAGCGGGTCTGTTTCGTCGAGAACCGGCGTGCTCGGGGGACCCTTAGGACCTTAGCGGTTTTCGCGGTTTTTCGCGGTTTTCTTTTCTTTTCTTTCTGCCTTTTCCGGTGTTTACGCGGTTTTTGCTCGAGCCCCTAAACTTAGGAATTTCTGGTGATTGTGTTGTAATTAGTAGGATCCACACACCTAACTTCTTATCTGTTCCTATAGACCGTTAATTGGACCTACTAAAAACAATTAATAAAAATAACCGATTCATTTGCCTTCGTAGCCTACGTGCCGTAGCCCGTCCTGTAAAGCGCTTACTCCTACCCCCGATTTGTCGGACAGAGGAGGGACGGGCCATGACCGGACTCTTTGGCTGGGAGGTCGGTGACCGGTTAGACGGTTCTTCGCTAGACTTGCTCATCTAGGACTCGGCTTTCCCGTTTGCATCATATAGGTAGTTTCCTTTCTGTCTTTACATTTATGCGCGTATCATATTGCATGTAGAGTGCTGGAGACAGGTACGCATTTCTTACTCAGCATGCATCATTGATTTATCGCACATCGGCTTTTTCGCCTTCTCCCCCCTGTTTTGGACTTAATAATTAGGAGAACCAAAAAATTCGTTAGGACGTTTGTTTTTATTTGAAAAAGACTAAAAAGAGAAACCATAAAATTGGGACTGGCTAATACTATTGATCGTAAAATCCGCTCACCCTAAAAATTTTGTCTTGGGGAGAGCAATCCCCTCATTGTATGGTTTGGATGCGCGAGAGAGTGACCCGCACCCTAGGTAGAGCCCCCCGGTGCTAGTCCCGACTGATTACCGACTTTTCCGTGCGGGCCAGTCGGTTGGGATAGCATCAGATATCCTAACAGGTCACGTAAGCGCTCTGATATTTTGTGTGTTCACCAAATAAAATTGACAAGATAATTTGACCGAACTTTCACGGTCTTCAGCTCGCGTTGCGTTGGTGAACCGAGGGTTTGTTTGTGATCATAGTTTCTCCAGATCTCATCCGCACTACTCGCTAGATCGAGATGATGGGTAGACGGTCTCTTAGGCAGCCTCTGGCTGCACCGCTTTCGGGCACGTCTACCTCATCATCTAGGTTGGCCCGCGAGAGCCGAGACCAGCTCTTCGAGCCCGAGTACGATTCCGCCCTGTTCCCCTCGACCCCCTTTCTGTCCGACCTGAGAGATACGAGCCCGAGGAGAGATTGATTGATTTGACAGCACTTGAGTTGGGCTCGTTTGGTTTTGCAGACGTCATGGCCGGAGCTGGCAGTTCCGATGATCACTCCCGTCAGCCCGAGTATTTTGTACTAGACCAGGGAGCGATCAACTCCACCCTGATCGCATCACTTGAGACAGTTCAGCAGCAGTTACACGATCAGGGGGCATTCATGATAGAGATGAGGCGAGAGTTGGAGAGGCTCAGAGCAGAGCGAGACCAGCAGAGCAAGCCTGAGGAGATACCTGATGCAGAGGCACGAGCCGCAGCCGCCGCAGCGGGAGGCACCGCGGCAGGAGGACCACCACGACCGATGCGGGAGTTGCACAACCCCGGATCGACACTCATGCATCATTGGGTAGTAGTGCCAGCGATCGTGGGGGACTTCAAGTTCCCCCCGAACACCCTGCAGTTACTGCCCCGTTTCCACGGACTTGCCACTGAGGAGCCCCACCTCCACCTTTAGGAGTTTCTGATGATCTGCAGCACTGTCCACGACCGCCACGTGGACCAGGACACAATCCGGATGATAGCCTTCCCGTTTTCACTGGCAGATAGAGCAGCCACCTGGCTGAAGCACCTCGGGAGGTTTGTCTACACTTGGGAGCAGCTCCGCACCGTGTACTTGAACAAGTACTATCCACTCAGGCGGACGAATGCAGCGAGGGCCCTGATCAGCAACTTCTCCATGTTCCCCAACGAGCAGTTTCACGAGGCTTGGGAGAGGTTTCGAGAGCTCCTAGACCGATTCCCGCACCACGACATCTCCAAGCCGAACCTAGTTCAGAGCTTTTTCAGCGGGTTGATGCCAGAGCTTCAGGGTCTGGTGAACGCTTCTTGCGGCGGGTCCTACTTTGCCAAGGACCACGACCAGGTCTGGGCCATCTATGAGGAGATGGCCGAAAACTACATGGTGATGTCCCAGACCAGGTTGTATACTCAGAGACCCCAGCCACAGCAGCCAGGACCCGTGCAATACCAGCGGATAGCACGGGTAGATGCAGGTCCATCCAGTTTCGGTCCGCAGCAGCAGCAGCACAGGCTGAGTCGACAGCTGCGGACATGGGCATTATCAACGAGAAGTTGGACCGCATGGAGCTGATTGAGAAGAAGCAGTGCCAGAGCATCACTCAGATGGAACAGATGGCACAGGTTCTGAGCGATATGAAGACCCAGCTCATGTGTCTTCAGGAGGCACAGACGGCTTCTCAGCCCCGTCTTCAGTCGCGAGGCGACTCCGGCAGCAGCAACAGCTCGTCCCAGCGCTCCAGCACCCCTGTGCATCCTAGACAGGTTCACCTTGTACAGGCGGAGCCGTACCAGCAGCCGCAGCCCACCTACCAGTCCCCACCATCTCCAGACATGCAGATGGTGGTTTACCAGCCGGACCAGCCTCTGGCAGTACTCCCGCCAGCCCCCTACGATGCCGAGCCGTTGATGGATGTCAACGGGATTTGGTATGACCGCCCCCAGCCTGGGATCCGACGAGACCATCCCGGATTCAGGTGGGGGAGTGGTGGTGCCCAGCCCCAGCAATAGCCGTCAGGTCAGGGAGGGCAGTACTCCCAGCAGAGAGATCACCAGCCGCAGCAACAGCCCCCAGCATACCAGCAGCACCAGCCATCATCCTTCGGTCCTCGTCCCTATTAGCAGCAGGGACAGTCATGGAGACGTGAGCAGCAGGCTCACCCAGTTCAGCAGCAGCACCCTTCCTCATACCCCTCTTACCACGAGCAGCAGTTCCAGCATCCTCACCCCTAGAGAGGATACCCGTCGGGCTCCCACGAGAGCCCCGCTTTGGATGACATCGCCCGCCTCCTCACGGACCAGCAGGCCACATTCAGACGGGAGATGGACGAGTTCCGCCAGGAGATGCGGGACTTGGTGAGAGGGAAGGCCGCCATCCCATCCCAGATTGAGCCGAATCTGAATAACCTCAAGAGGAAATCTGAGCAGGTAGTACACACTGAGTTTGCCACTCCTAGTGACCCATTTGTTGATACATCTTCGGATCTATTTGATGTTGATTTTGTCACACTTAGGAGCGGTAGGACCCCAGCAGGCGGCGGCACCTCATCTGAGCTTCACCACGAGGACACTTCAGAGGCGCCACATGAGGAGGAGGAGAGCGGTACTAAGGCCGCTCCAGATGATGACGGTGGCACTGAAGCCACCAAGGATGCTGATCCCACCGGTGGTACTGACGCCACCAGGATAGCCGAGCCAGCCCGCGGTACTGATGCCGCGAGACGTCTACCAGCAGCAGCAGCAGCAGAGCCAGCCCGTGGTGGTACTGAGGCCACCGGTGTTTGTGTTGAGAGAGATGTTATCTTTCCCTGCCTTGATGTATCTCAGAACTTTGGTTTGAATAAAGGAAAAGGTTTAGTTTCTTCTGGTCCCACTGTGGTGCATGATGTATGTGTGGATCCGGTCATCGAACCGTCTAGGCCTTTTCCTAGTCCTTCATCTGCAAAGGACCCTGTGATCCCCTTCCCTAGAGCCCTTCAGATGGGGAAGGGGAAGAAAAAAGAAAATCCAAAAAAGAGAGAGCTTGAGGAGTTCAGCCAGAGCATGATCGATCGATTCCACATCCAGCTGACCCTCCAGGAGGCTTTGCAGCACATCCCCCTTCTCCAGCGATCTTTGAGAGACAGGACTACAGTCAGGAGGAGGAGGAGGAACCACACTTCAGAGATCCATGTGCTGACGAAGGCCACGTGTTATGCGATCTAGAACCGTCTGCCAGCCAAGAGGCTAGATTCAGGGGCCCCGTATGTTAGATGCCAGATTAGTGAGCAGAGTTTCGACCGTACTCTACTAGATAGCGGATCGTCGATCAACCTTCTTCCGGCAGCCCTTCTCGACCACTTCGAGTTGGGCACTCTTCGACAGAGCAGGACAGTCCTTCAGTTCGCTGATCGATCTGTCAAGAGGCCGAAGGGGTTATTACGAGATGTTATCGTCACGATTCAGGGCCTGAAATTCCCCGTGGACTTCGTAGTGTTGGACATGGAGATCCCTGAGTCAGTGGCCGATACCCCCATCATCCTTGGTCGTCCGTTTTTTGCCACAACCAAGGCGGTGACTGATCATGATAGCGGGAAGGTGTACTTTCGTGTCGAGGGCGAGAGTATACAAATAGAGACGGTCGAGGAATACTGAGCTAGAGAGAGAGCCCGCTCAGATGCGAGTACAGATTCAGAGCAGCTGACAGACGCAGAGCCAGACATCCACCAGGACTGTGATTTTGTGATCACAGACGATGAGGCAGCTTGGGCAAATCCTGCAGCACAGACCATCCTCTCATATTCAGATACAACTGATGCCGAGATGATAGCAGAGGAGAGTCTGGAGAGCACAGCCCTGGTTCAGGATACCACAGAGGCAGCAGAGCCGGTTCTTGATCGCTACACGGATTCCAGTGATGGTGGTGCTGAGGCCACCTTGCTTTACGGTGGAACTGATGCCACCGCGGTTGATACAGATCCCTCGGATTCAGAGTCTGATTGGGCCGATTGTGATGATCAGATGCCAGACCTGATTCCACCTGAGCCTACAGATGAGGAGGAGGCAGATGCAGAGCAGACCAGAGACAATGCAGTTGAGCAGCCTTCTCCCGATCCAGTTTGCGAGAGTTCGCTTCACTTCTCCCAGGCAGATTTGGCAGACTTAGCAGCATTCACTCAGTTTCTTCCGCAGCCAGATTTGCCAGCACCCAGCATTCCAGAGCTGAAGCCGCTCCCTACTTCGCTGAAGTATCGATTCCTTGCGGGCGAGCCAGAGATGTACCGAGTCATCATCTCCGCCGAGTTGACTGGAGAGCAGGAATCCCGTCTGATGGGGGTTCTTGAAAAGAACCGCAAGGCGATCGGATGGAGCGTATCAGATCTCCATGGGATTAGTCCATCAGTGTGCTCCCACCATATCTATCTCGAGGTGGGGGCGAAGCCGTCGCGTGAGTTCCAGCGGCGACTAAACCCCAACCTGAGAGAGGTTGTGATGAAGGAAATATCAAAATGGTGGAGCACAAATTTTATTTATCCCATTTCCGACTCCAAGTGGGTCAGCCCCTTGCATGTGGTGCCCAAGAAGACGGGCATCACGACTGTGATCAGTGAGTCGGGAGAGGAGATCGCTACACGAGTACCCACCTCTTGGAGGGTTTGCGTTGACTACAGGAGACTCAACCAAGCCACCAAGAAGGACCATTTCCCCCTGCCTTTTATTGACCAGATCATTGAGAGACTGGCAGGGAAGAGCCATTATTGCTTCCTGGATGGGTACTCGGGCTACAACCAAGTGGCCATCGCTCCTGAGGATCAGGAGAAGACCACCTTTACCTGTCCCTTCGGCACATATGCTTTTCGACACATGCCATTTGGGCTATGCAATGCCCCTGCGACTTTTCAGAGGTGCATGCTGTCGATCTTTTCGGACATGGTAGGGGAGTGTTTGGAGGTCTTTATGGACGACTTCTCGGTCTACGGCGACGGATTCGACTCCTGTCTTGACTGCTTAGATCGGGTACTCCAGCGATGTATTGAGTATCATTTTGTTTTATCTTGGGAGAAGAGTCACTTCATGGTGACTCAAGGGACGGTGCTTGGCCACATCATCTCCAACAGGGGCATGGAGGTTGATCCGGCCAAGGTTGATGTCATTAGGAAACTCGCACCGCCGTCCAATCTGAGGCAGCTACGGTCATTCCTGGGGCATGTTGGATTTTATAGGAGATTTATTCGGGATTTCAGCAGGATTGCCCGACCGTTGACTGACCTCTTGACGAAAGACACCGAGTTCCTTGTCGATGACAAGTGTCTTTCATCGTTCGCGACTCTCCAGCAGTGTGTTATTGAGGCTCCTGTCCTCCAGCCGCCTGATTGGTCTCTCCCATTCGAGATCATGACGGATGCCTCCGATTTTTCCGTAGGGGCAGTGCTGGGACAGAGGAGGGTGGAGTTCCATTTGCCATACACTACGCTAGCCGCACATTGGATTCCGCCCAGCGGAATTACACGGTCACAGAGAAGGAGATGCTAGCCGTAGTGTTCGCCCTAGATAAGTTCAGATCGTATATCATTGGATCTAGAGTGACTTTGTTTACAGATCACACCGCCATCAGGAACCTCATGGCAAAGAAGGATGCCAAGGCCAGACTGACTAGATGGATCCTTCTACTCCAGGAGTTCGATATTGAGATTAAGGATAAGCATGGAGTCAAGAATGTGGTGGCGGATCATCTCTCCCGACTAGAGCAGCCTGAGGATTCTGAGCAGATTGACCCTATTAGAGATACCTTCCCAGATGAGGCGATCCTTGCTATCGCCTCACTCCCATGGTACGCCGATATTGTGAACTTTCTCATTGCTGGGAAAGTCCCACAAGATTGGACCAGGCAGAGGCTTGAGACCTTCCTTGCGAAGGCCAAGTCCTACCATTGGGAGGATCCCATCCTTTACCACGAAGGAGGGGATAGCGTCTGGCGTCGGTGTATTCCTCAGGAGGAACACCATAGCGCCCTCACTTACTGCCACAAGCTTGAGGCAGGGGGACATCATTCTGGGAGGAGAACGGCACAGAAAGTGCTCCAATCCGGCTTGTGGTGGCCTACCCTCTTCAAGGACTCAGATGAGTTCGTGAAGAGGTGTACTGACTGTCAGAGGATGGGCACTTGTGGATAGCGTGATATGATGCCGATGCAGCCCATTCACTTCTGTGAGGTTTTTGACGCATGGGGCATCGATTTCATGGGTCCATTCCCGAAGAGTCAGGGATTTGATTACATTCTGTTGAGATTATGTGAGTCGTTGGGTGGAGGCTATCCCCGCCCGAGTCGCTGATGCGAGGACAGTTTGCAGATTTTTGAGGAAGCACATCATCACGCGGTTCGGGGTTCCACGAGTTCTGATTTCTGATGGGGGATCTCACTTCATCAACGACCAGGTGAAGGCACTTGCTAGCGAGTTCGGCATAGATCATCGTGTTGCTACACCTTACCATCCACAAACGAATGGTCTAGCCGAAGTGTCGAATAGGGAGATCAAGACTATTCTGCAGAAAGTCGTCCGCCCTGACCGAAAGGATTGGTCACAGCTTTTGGACTCATTCTTGTGGGCATATAGGATGTCTTTCAAGACACCTTTGGGGACATCTCCCTTTCGCCTCGTATATGGCAAGCCATGCCATTTACCTGTTGAGCTGAGGCACAAGTCACTTTGGGCAGTTATAGATATTTTGATGGATCCAGATGGTATGGGAGACCAGAGGAGGGCAGAGCTAGCTGCCCTGGAGGAGCTTAGAGATGCAGCTTTCTCAAGCAGCCTACATTATAAGGAGAAAGTGAAGGAGTGGCATGATTCTCATATCAGCCACATGCATTTTGAGATTGGACAGAGAGTATGGCTGTTTGATGCGAGGCTACGATTATTTCCAGGGAAGCTACAGAGCAAATGGAAGGGACCTTATCTGGTTAGAAAGGTACACGACAACGGTAGCATAGATATATCCGAGTTGTCTTCTGAGAGTACCTTTCGAGTGAACGGCCAGCGGCTCAAGCCATTTCTAGATCATGAGCCGCGGGTCGTTGATCTTGCCCCTATTCATTTCACGTGAGATGTGGCCTTTGACTCACATCTAATGCATCTCACGCCTGAGTTTCACTGATCTTCCGCTTTGTATAGATCCAGATGTTCATATCACCACATTCTTTAGTCCCACATCCCTTTCTTCATCTGATGATTATGCTATACTTTGGGTGCACTTTACCCTAAGTATAGGGGGGATGTGAGACCTTTTGGGTATTTCTTTTGTTTCTGTTTACCCCTGCTTTTGTTGCCTATACTTAGGGATATTTCACCCTAAGTATAGGGGGGGTAGACCCTGTACATTATGCACTCAGGTTTTCCCTTAGTATACAGCCTGCTATACTTAGGATTACTTGATCCTAAGTATAGGGGGGAGACCTGAGTCCCTCTTGACTTTTCATTTCTTTGTATATAGCCTTTCTTTTCACTTTCCTATACCTAGCACGAGTTATGTCTTCTTCATCGCTCTTGACTCTGAGGACATCGTTCGAGCTAAGTATAGGGGGGTGTGTATATATTTCATATATACTTTAGCCATAACTCGTACTTTGTGTGAGTGTGTTAATAAATAAAATGGCTAAAAACCACAAAAATTAAAATTTTTTCATGTACATAATCTTCTTTTATTTGCACATACATAGCTAGTGTACAAATTATTTTTGTAAAAATGATTTCAAAAATCTTTTGTGTAAAGCTTGTGTAAATATTTTTGTATCAAAATTATGTATATAGTACAAAATTTTTCCAAAATGTTTTGAAAATCAAAAGTTTGCAAAAATCTTGTGTAAATGTGTATAAATATCTTTTTGCAAAACTTGCACTTCATGCATCATTCATACATGATTTCAAAACATTTTTCAAAAATCTTTGCATGATTGAAAAATTTGTGTAAATAATCATCTTTTGTACTTATGAATATAGTTTTTCTGGATGATAGTTGACATTTAAACTAGCCTGGAATCAAATTGACAAATGGAGCTTGATTAAGATCTTAATCCACCTAACTTCTAAAAGGAACCTTATAGGGCTTAGGTTTAAGGCTTTTCAGGTCCATGGTGACTTAATTCTTTGAGTCCACTAGGCTATGATCACATGTCATCTCAATGAGCCTAAGTAGAGCACTTAATAACAACACATGACTCATATAGATTATGGCTTTACTTGGACACCAGCACTATGCACCGAGCTCTCTACGGATGAGATGGTGAGGAGGCAGTCTTCCTTGACTTGGGGTAGCATATGAGGGTAGTACTTCTAGGCGGAACCTCTCTTCTTCTTTTAGGGAAGGAAGTGCGTCTCAACTTGGTCTGGTCGCCATGAGGTCTAACGACGGGAGTTGTGGGTTGCAATAAAGCTTTAAAAGAGGGATAGTCTACTGGCTCAAGAGGAAAAACTCCTTGTATATATGCTGCACATGTATATGTTGTACAGATGCACTTGAAAAAAAAATGTGCAAAAAGAAAAGAACTCCAAAAAAGTGGTGGGTCTGATAGAAAATGATAATCCCACCGGAGTATTATATAGAGTGCAATAAGCAAAGCTTGATTTCATGATCCACCTATTATAGCTTGCAGCAGGGAGACTTGGCTACACTGGTCAAGCTCCCAAGGGTACTTGGCTACACTGGCTTTGACCCATTCTCTTCTTCCCCCTCTTCTTGAGCCGGTTGAACTTGAACTTAGAAGGGAATACCCCGCTCCTCGAGGAAAGAGTGGCCAGATTAAGGTCATAGAGTTACCTTGTTGGGGAGGGTTGTCAAGTTGCCATTTCTGAGGTGGAGAGCTTAGACTTCACATTCACAGGACAAGAAAAGATTCATGGTCTTCAGGGTTTGTGATTGATGACTTGTTCTGATCTGGAGCATTGAGGAGTCTTGGTTATAGATTAGTGGAACTTGGAGGCTGTTGAGTTTTAAGCTTAAGTCTAAATAAGGTTCCGACACATTAATAATCCAAAGATCTGATCGAGCTCCATACCCCAATTTAATGAAGGCAAGTTTAATAATCAACCTTGATCCATGTACATCCTCTTTTTCTTTTTCTTTCTTTCTTTTTCACTTCTTTTTCAAATAAGTATTTGCTAAGGGACTAGCAAAGTTAAGTATAGGGGGGTGATGAATACCCATTCATCACTCTTTATTCTTATATTTTAGCTACAAAAACCTTTGCAAATGCATGTAGATATGTGTAAACAGGAATAATTACCAAAAGCATGCATTGTGTAAAAACCTATAATTAGCATGTTTTTGTGCAAAAATAAAAGAATAAAGACTAAAAAGGAAAAGAGGGAAATATTTAGAATAAATATTGAGCAACCTAACCCAAGGGAGGGCTCAGCATGGGCCTGACCGCATAAAAGCCAAAGTAGAGGGAGATAGGGGCTCTTGTGTATATATTTATGTAAATAAATAAAAATATTTTCCTCACCCAAAAATATGCTTGTAAATACTTGTATATATTTATAAAAATATAAAAACAAAATAAAAAGTTAAAAATCCAAGAAGATCAAAAATACCTCCTTTCATCATGTACATAAACCACACCTATCTATTTATTTAGCTTTGTAAATAAATAAAAAGTAATTTTTGTAAATAGTTTATGTTATAGATTGTAAATAAATAAAATAAGAGCAATTAAAATCAAAACAAAATAAAAATAGAAAAATCAAAAATACAAAAATACATTGTACATATACCATGTATATAGATATACATATCTATTTATTTTACCTATGTATATAAATAATAAAAATAAAATAAAAACACCCTTTTATTCCTTATTTAATAATATAAATAAATAAAATATAAAATGGGAATAAAATTGTATAAAAATAATATATAAAAATCAAAAATCAAAACCCTATATATATTGTATATACCTATATCTAGTACATATTATGTATATAGCCTATTTTTATTTCCAAAAATTAATTAAAAATCACCAAAAATAGAAAAAAATAAAATAAAAATATTTCATGTTTGGAGTTTTTGCAGATTCGGCCCCTAGCTACCTCTATTTGTCACTTCAAGATCCAGCCACGTGGCCGAACCTCATTGGCTCCTGGGGATGTTGACCGCCCGGTCAACTAGCCCCCCCAGGACCACTTCCTACGGGTCCGAGCGCCTGACCCGATTTCTCCAATTAATACCCGCTCGACCCGATCACCAATTCGCCAAACCCCGGGTTCGAATCATTCTCATTGCATCCGGCATCCTCGCCGGAGCCGCTCCCTCGGGATCCGTGCGCTCCTGAGCTTGCCCGGACCCCTTCTTCTCGGACCCCTAGCCATATAAAGGCGCTGCTCCGCCACCTTCCCACGCCATCTTTGGCCATTTGCTTCGTTCTCCAGTGAGCTCCAGAGAGAGAGTGAGGTGACAGCTCGCATCCCCGACCTGTTGCAGCGAGGAGAGCCTGCGAAACCATCGATCCGGCGACGTAGCCGCCGTAGCTCCGCCACCTGAGCAAGCTTCGAGCCTCGGGCCGAGACGACCCTCGAGGCGACGACCAAGAGCACCCCCTGCTCTTCCCTAGTCTCTCCGTTCATCCAGGTAGTCCCGTAGCTCCACCATTTCGTTCGATTTTCGTTTACCCCCAATTTGCGCCGCCATCGTTTTTCTTCGATTCACCCCGGTTCCGACCACCATCCAACCATCGGACCCGACCTTCACGTTCGCCTTCCTCCGCCGCACGTTCTCCACCCACACACGCAACTCAGCTCGCACAGGAGCTGGGAACCGGGCTCCTCCGTCCACCACCTTCACCGGAGCCCGCCACCTTGACGTACCAGCCACCTTCACATCGTCTAACCGGGTCGAGGCAATTTGCCCTCGACCCGCGAGTCTTTTGGTTTACTTTGCAGGTCAGAACGAGGGCTATCTGAGGCTCTCCGTCATTCGACCAGAAGACCAGCTCGGCCGACCGCCCCTGAGCTCCTCCGAGCTAGGGTCGATCATCGGAGCGCAGCAGCAGACGCAGGAGCGCACCAGCTTTCTTCTCCGATCATCAGAGCGCTCCAAGGAGGAGGCCAGCGCCCACACGAGCCCGACGAAGCTCGCCGGGGCCCAGTTCTTCCAGCACCCTCCAGCGTCGTTGGATCAGCCCCCAGCTCCAGACGCCATCCTGACCGTTGGTTCCTGGAGCGCCCCTCGACGTCAGATCTGAGGCGACTGATCCGTACCGTCAGATCCACACGTGTCCTAGCCTAGACCGTTGGATCCACCAGAGCAGACCCGGCACTGAGAGTCGCCCCCAGCTGGACCGTCTGATCTCCACGTGGCAGGCATCCAGCCGCTCCGGTTAATAAAGGGTAATTTACCCTTAGGCCCTTATCTTTGCTTTATTTCGTGTTAGTCCTGTAAATATTTAAATACGTTGTTTAGTTTTAGGTTTATTTGCACATTGGACCCTGAGCTCTAGATATTTGCATTTATACCCCTGCCTGTGTGAGCCACGTGCTTCGTCACGTGTTATTTTGGTGTATTTGCAGTCTAAGCCCTTGTAGTTCTAGTTGTTATGAAATGAATGAAAGTTTTTAGTTAATTGCATTTATACCCCTGTGCGTGGTTTATTTCCGCATGTGCGATATTTTTTTGGGTTATTTGCAACTAAGGACTTTTGGTACGTGTTACCAATAAGTCCTCGGGACTTATTTTTGTTACATTTAGGTCCCTGAGTGCCCCAGGCACGCGCGTGGCACGTGCTTTGTTGGGTTAATTGCACCTGGACCCCCAGAACTTCGGGTATTTGCATTCTAGTCCCTGTGCACAGTACCCATTTGTTATTTTTGAATAAAATATCAAATCACCTCCAACTCCAATGAGAATTTGACACATGGCTCTTGCCATGGTGTAGGATTTTCACGGATTTTTGAGGACATTTCTGATTTTGTTTGCTATTTTTAAAAATTCAAAAACCTCAATTTTTGTTACTGTTTAACTTGAAAATTAACAAAAAAATATAAAAACTCCCCTAAAAATTCCATAAAAATTAGCTACTGTTTAGTTTAGTTTGATTGATTTTCTAGCCAATTTTGGCTATTTTTCATTGCTTAAAACCTTAAAAATATAAAAACACTTGAAAACCCATAAAAATTCTAATAAATAAATTAAAAACCCAAAAATAATAAATTTGGTACCTAAATTTTCCTTGTTTTATCTATTTTATAGGAAAATTACCTCCAGGCCATTTTGAGTCCCTTAGTATTTTATCTAGGGCTTCTTGGCTCGTCTGGACAGTACCCCTTATTTTCCCCACTGTTTGATTTTTAGAAAATAAAATAAACATCAGAAAATTATCAAAAATTCACCAAAAACATAAAAAAATATAAAACACATAAAAATATTTTTGTTTTAATTTTTAGTTGATTTTTGTTGCTTTAAATAAATTGTTGAAAGTGTGCTTGTATTTACTTTTCTTAATTTCTTAATCATTTAAAAATTCAAAAAAATAAAAAAATAATTAAAAACCACTAAAAAGCTTTTATTTCTTTATTTTATTTGTTTTTACTACTTCGTAGGCCTTCGGCCAATCCGTGCTCCTTGAGTTCGACCCTGGGTGCTATACCAGGTTAAACACATAGCAGGACCGCTTCTTCGTTTTGATTGATTTTATTTGTATTGAGTGGTTCATTTTTCTTGATTGACACATCCGAGTGATTGAGGTCGCAACGACCGTCTCAGATACCTGATTGCCCTAGTCTCTCGGGAATTTTGTGTCATCAGAATGGCGCCGTTGCCGGGGAGCACGGTTTAGTAGTTGATTTTCTTTTTGTTTTGATTTTCGCGGCTTTTCGCGGCTCTTCCAGAGCTCGCGGCTTTTCGCGGTTTTTGTTTATACTTTATTTTTGTTCTATTTTCTTTTTCTTTTATTTTTGATTTTGTTTATTTGTGTGTTTATTTTTATTTTGCATTTTTGCATATATACCTTTTATTTTTATTTTCATTTCTTTTTCCTTTATTATTATTTAATTATTGGTTCTGACCACTCTGTTTTCTCTTGCGAGGGCCCGAGGACTGAGGCGGCTGATTTCGAGAAGCCGACGCAACCGCGGGATTTGGAGGCGGCTCCTTTCTTCGTGGAGCCGCAGGAGAGAGTGAGAGAGAGTTGAGTGGGCGAGGCTTTTATTTTTATTCATTATTATTGTAATAATACAGGACCTTCTCAGACACTTGGACTCTTCTGCCGTAGCGGGTCTGTTTCGTCGAGAACCGGCGTGCTCGGGGGACCCTTAGGACCTTAGCGGTTTTTCGCGGTTTTCTTTTCTTTTCTTTCTGCCTTTTCCGGTGTTTACGCGGTTTTTGCTCGAGCCCCTAGACTTAGGAATTTCTGGTGATTGTGTCGTAATTAGTAGGATCCACACACCTAACTGCTTACTGTTCCTATAGACTTTTAATTGGACCTACTAAAAACAATTAATAAAAATAACCGATTCATTTGCCTTCGTAGCCTACGTGCCGCAGCCCGTCCTGTAAAGCGCTTACTCCTACCCCCGATTTGTCGGACAGAGGAGGGACGGGCCAAGATCGGACTCTTTGGCTGGGAGGTCGGTGACCGGTTAGACGGTTCTTCGCTAGACTTGCTCATCTAGGACTCGGCTTTCCCGTTTGCATCATATAGGTAGTTTCCTTTCTGTCTTTACATTTATGCGCGGATCATATTGCATGTAGAGTGCTGGAGACAGGTACGCATTTCTTACTCAGCATGCATCATTGATTTATCGCGCATCGGCTTTTTCGCCTTCTCCCCCTGTTTTGGACTTAATAATCAGTCGAACCGAAAAATTCGTTAGGACGTTTGTTTTTATTTGAAAAAGACTAAAAAGAGAAACCATAAAATTGGGACTGGCTAATACTATTGATCGTAAAATCCGCTCACCCTAAAAATTTTGTCTTGGGGAGAGCAATCCCCTCATTGTATGGTTTGGATGCGCGAGAGAGTGACCCGCACCCTAGGTAGAGCCCCCCGGTGCTAGTCCCGACTGATTACCGACTTTTCCGTGCGGGCCAGTCGGTTGGGATAGCATCGGATATCCTAACATGTCACGTAAGCGCTCTGATATTTTGTGTGTTCACCAAATAAAATTGACAAGATAATTTGACCGAACTTTCACGGTCTTCAGCTCGCGTTGCGTTGGTGAACCGGGGGTTTGTTTATGATCATAGTTTCTCCAGATCTCATCCGCACTACTCGCCAGATCGAGATGATGGGTAGACGGTCTCTTAGGCAGCCTCTGGCTGCACTGCTTTTGGGCACGTCTACCTCATCATCTAGGTTGGCCCGCGAGAGCCGAGACCAGCTTTCCGAGCCCGAGTACGATTCCGCCCTGTTCCCCCTCGACCCCCTTTCTGTCCGACCTGAGAGATACGAGCCCGAGGAGAGATTGATTGATTTGACAGCACCTGAGTTGGGCTCGTTTGGTTTTGCAGACGTCATGGCCGGAGCTGGCAGTTCCGATGATCACTCCCGTCAGCCCGAGCATTTTGTACTAGACCAGGGAGCGATCAACTCCACCCTGATCGCATCACTTGAGACAGTTCAGCAGCAGTTACGCGATCAGGGGGCATTCATGATAGAGATGAGGCGAGAGTTGGAGAGGCTCAGAGCAGAGAGAGACCAGCAGAGCGAGCCTGAGGAGATACCTGATGCAGAGGCACGAGCCGCAGCAGTCGCAGCCGCCGCAGCAGCCGCAGCAGCAGCCGCAGCCGCCGCAGCGGGAGGCGCCACGGCAGGAGGACCACCACGACCGATGCGGGAGTTGCACAACCCCGGATCGACACTCATGCATCATTGGGTAGTAGTGCCAGCGATCGTGGGGGACTTCAAGTTACCCCCGAACACCCTGCATTTACTGCCCCGTTTCCACGGACTTGCCACTGAGGAGCCCCACCTCCACCTCTAGGAGTTTCTGATGATCTGCAGCACTGTCCACGACCGCCACGTGGACCAGGACACGATCCAGATGATAGCCTTCCCGTTTTCACTGGCAGATAGAGCAGCCACCTGGCTGAAGCACCTCGGGAGGTTTGTCTACACTTGGGAGCAGCTCCGCACCGAGTACTTGAACAAGTACTATCCACTCGGGCGGACGAATGCAGCGAGGTCCCTGATCAGCAACTTCTCCATGTTCCCCAACGAGCAGTTTCACGAGGCTTGGGAGAGGTTTTGAGAGCTCCTAGACCGATGCCCGCACCACGACATCTCCAAGCCGAACCTAGTTCAGAGCTTTTTCAGCGGGTTGACACCAGAGCTTCAGGGTCTGGTGAATGCTTCTTGCGGCGGGTCCTACTTTTCCAAGGACCACGACCAGGTCTGGGCCATCTATGAGGAGATGGCCGAAAACTACATGGTGACGTGATGCCCTGGCACTGCTTCTTCTCAATAATCTCTATCCGGTCCAGCTTCTCGCTGATAATCCCCATGTCTGTGGCTGAACTCTCGGCATGTGCTGCTGCCGCTGACGAACTGGAAGGACCGACGTCGACCCGTGCTATCCTCTAGTACTGCACTGTCTGTGGCTGAGGTCTGCCCTGTGTGTAGAGTCGGGTCTGGGACATCACCATATAGTTCTCGGCCATCTCCTCGTAGATGGCCCAGACCTGATCATGATACTTGGCGAAGTAGGACCCGCCACAAGAAGCGTTCACCAGGCCCTATAACTCTGGTGTCAGCCCGTTGAAGAAGCTCTGAACTAGGTTCGGCTTCGAGATGTCATGGTGCGGGCATCTGTCAGTCAACTCACAGAACCTCTCCCATGTCTCGTTGAACTGCTCGTTGGGGAGCATGGAGAAGTTGCTGATCAGGGCTCTAGCGGCGTTCGTCTACCCGAGTGGATAGTACTTGTGCAAGTACTCTGTGCGGAGCTGCTCCCAGGTGTAGACGAACTTCCCCAAGTTCTTCAGCCAGGTGGCTGCTCTGTCTGCTAAGGAGAAGGGGAAGGCAATCATCCGTATGGTATCCTGGTCCACCTGTCGGTCGTGGACTGTGCTGTAGATCATCAAGAACTCCTGAAGGTGGAGATGGGGCTCCTCTGTGGCGAGCCCATGGAACCGGGGGAGAAGCTGCAAAGTGGTCAGTGGGAACTTGAAGTCCCCCACGATGGTTGGAAGAACTACCCAGTGATGCATCAAGGTAGATTCGGGGTTGTGTAACTCCCGCATCGGTCTCAGTGGATCTGTTGCGGCTGTTGTGGCAGCTGCTGCATCGTCGGGTATCCTTGGCCCGTCTCCTGGCCTGCGCTGCTCTCTGTCTGCTCTCAACTGCTCCATCTCATGCCTCATCTCAATCATGAATGCTCCCTGATCCCTCAACTGCTGCTGAACTGTCTCGAGGGAGGTGATCAGGGTGGAGTTGATCGCACCCTAGTCCAAAATGAATGTATGATCATGCTGGGGACCTCTGGTGTGTTCATCACTGCTGCCGGCCATAGCCTCTGCAAAATCAAAGGATCCAAACTCAGGTGCCGATAAATCATTTGATGGTCTCTCCTCTAGCACTGGTATCTCAGAACTGAAAGAAGGGGGGTCGAGGGGGAACATGGTGGAGTCGAACTCGGGTTCGGAGAGCGGGTCTCGGCTCTCGCGAACCAACCTAGATGAGCGGGCAGAAGTGCTGGGAAGCGTGTAGCCAGAGGCTGCCTAAGAGACCTTCTGCCCATCATCTTGATCTGGCGAGTTGGGCGGATGAGATCTGGTAACAACTATGATCACAAGCAAACCCCCGATTCACCAACGCAAAACGAGCTGAAGACCGTAAAGGCTCGGTCAATTATCTTGTCAATTTTATTAGGTGATCAGTCAGGATAGCAGAGCGATTAGCGTGACCTGTTGGGTGATCCGATATTTTCTCAACCGACTATCTCGTATAGAAAGAGCCAGTAACCAGTCGAGAAAAATATCGGATATGGCTCTACCTAGTGTGCGGGTCACTCTCTCGCACAAGCAAACCAGACAAGGAGGGGGTTGCTCTCCCCAAGATAAATTTTTCGGTGAGCATCTTTTAGGGTCAATAGAGTCAGCAATCCCAATTTTATGATTTCCCTTTTTTAGGTATTTTTCAATAATCAAACAAAATCGCCTAACGAATTTTTCGGTTCTCCTGGTTATTAAATCCAAAAATCAGGGGGGAGAAGTCGAAAAAGCCGATGCGCGATGAAATCAATGATGCATGTAGAGTAAGAGATGCATACCTGACTCAAGCAGTCTACATGCAAAATGATCCGCGCGAAATTTAAAGACTGAAAATAAACTACCTAATTGGTGCAGGCGGAAAACCGAGTCCCTAAACAGCAATTCTACTCGAAAGAATGGCTAGTCAACCACCAGCCTCCAATCCAAGAGTCCGGTCTCGGTCCACCCCTCCTCCTACCGACAAATCGGGTTCAGGAGCAGCGCTTGGCAGGGTGGGCTGCGACTTGTAGGCTCGAATGTAGTAGTCGACTATTTTATTAATCTTTTTATTATAGGTCCAATTACCGAACTATAGGCACAGGCAGATATATTAGGATGCTTGGATCCTACTAATTACATCACAGTCAAGCAGAAAATCCTATGGCTAGGGGCTCGAAAATCCGCGAGAAACCGAATAAGCAGTAAAGAAAACAAAACCACGAAAAAGCTGCGTAAAAACTGAGGGGTCCCCCGAGCATACCGGTGCTTGGCGAAACAGACCCCGAAAGTCTAAAAGAGTCCAAGAGAGTCCTGCTGTCCCTGTATTATTACAATTATCCAAATGTTGCAGAAAATAAACCTAACTACTCCTAAACTACTCCAACACTTCTCTGCTTCCCTACGCTCTCCTGCGGCTCCGTGTAGAAGGGAGCCGCCTCCGATCACCGCGGTTGCGCTGGCTCCTCGAAAGTCGCCGCCTCGGTCCTCGGGTCGTCGCAAGAAAATAGCAAAGTGTCACAGACCAGAATAAAGCAAATAAAGCAGGTAAAACAAGTGAAATGAAGCAGGGTATATATATGCAAAAACAAATAAAAATAAAGAAGCAAAAACAAACAAAAACATAAATAAAAGAAAAGAAAAGAAAATAAAATAAAATGAAAATAAAAGAAAAAGCCACGAAAAGCCACGAACTTAGAAAGAGCCGCGGAAAACTGCGAAAAAGAAAACAAAATAAGAAGAAAAAGAAACTGACTACTAAGCTATGCTCCCCGGCAACGACGCCATTCTGATGAGCCGAATTTTCGATAGACTAAGGTGAATAAAACATAGCGAAGGTCGTTGCGACCTTAGCCGCTCGAGAAATCCAGCTCAACAAGAAAAATATAAGAGCAGACCACCAAACAAAAAGAAAATCAGAGAAAATAACTAGTGGCCATGGCTATTGGATTAGCCTGGTATAGCGACCAAGGTCGGACTCAGGGAGCACGTGATGGCCTTGCGGCCTACGAAGTAGTCAAAAATCAAATAAAAAATAAAAACAAATTCTTTTTGGTGGATTTTTAATATATTTTTATATTTTTTTGGGATTTTTAATTATAAAGAAAATAATAAAACAAATAAAATACACAACTTTCAACAATTATTTAATTACTCTAAAATGCTCCAAAAATTCAAAAAAAAAATATTTTTATGGTTTTTATATTTTTTACTGTTTTTGGTGAATTTTTGGTATTTTTCTGTTTTTATGGAATTTTATAAAAATGAAAGAAGGAAGAAAAATGGAGCTGCTGTCCAGCCAGGCTTCAAGGACCAAAATAAAATAGATAATGGTCCTAAAGTAGCATGGAGGTATTTTTCCTGTAAACTAGAAATAAAAAGGAAAATTCATGAAGAAAGTTTATTATTATTGGGATTTTCTATGACTTACTAGAATTTTTATGGGTTTTTCAAGGTTTTTCAATTTTTATATTTTTTATAAATCTAAAAATGACCAAATTGGTCAGAAAATCAAGCCAACCAAAACACACAATTTCTGAATTTTTTAGAATTTTTGAGAAGGTTTTAATATTTTTTTGTGATTTGTATATTTGGACAGATAGAAAAAGGGGTGTTTTTGAATTTTTAAAAATAATAAAAGGGCTCCAAAAATTTCCCAAAAATGAGTGAAAATTGTACACAGTGCCAGGAGCCATACGTCAAATTTTCACTTGATTTGGAGTAAATTTGATATTTTATTTAAAGCAAACAAGAGCCCATAGTCACAGGGACCTGTCTGCAATAAAACTATCTTCTGGGGGCCTAAAAGTAACAAACCCAGAAAGGTAGGGGGTCCAGGTGCAAAAAGTCCACGTTCTCACGTGCAAAGCACGTGCACTGGGCCCTCAGGGAGCTATCTGCAAATAACTTAAGTCCCTGAACCTATTATCAACAAGTGCTAAAAGTCCAGGGACGAAAGTTTAAAAAGCCCACTAAATACAGCACATGCGAAATTAAAAACACTCACAGGGGCATCATTGCAAATATGTAAAAATATATTTCATTCCATGAACAACCAGAAACTACAAGCCCATCACATGCAATTTCACCCAAATACACATGACGAAGCACACGTCCACAATACATAGGGGTAGAAATGCAAATATAAGAAACGACAAGGTCCTAAGTGCAAATATTCCAAACTAAAGTAAACTGCAGAAAATATTTACAGGACTATTTAATAAAAACAAAAAGAAAGGGGGCCTAAGTGATATTACCCCACTTATTCATCCGAAGGCGGAGGATGCGCCACGTGGTGTATCCAATGGCTGCTGGTGGTTGATAAAGCTGAAAATCGGTTTCGCGGCTTTTTAATTTTATACGGTCGATGTAGCAAAAAGCCGCGAAAAAAACGATCTTCAACTTATCAAACAAATTCGGTTTTCCTTCGGAAAACCTACACTAAATTTTTAACCAGGCAAGTGTTCCTGGGTCGAACTCAAGGAGGCAGAATAGAATCCTTTGATTCTTTCGGAGATTTCTTTGTAATTTTATTTTTTAACTCTTCTCAATGTTATCAAGCCAAAACACTTTTTTTATTGATTTTTATTTTTATTTTTTTATTTGATTTTAATCTTTTCAAATTTTTATTTAATTTTCAAAAAGGGATATTTTTCAAAAATATTTATTTATTACATAATAGGTGGATATTATATAGGTGGTACAATATAGTAGGGTGATCGGGATCGAGCAGCAAGCTCAAACAACTCAAGAAAACAGAACAAAACGAGGCGAAATTCGACAAAATCAAAACACGACTAAAACACGTCAAAAACACTTGAAAACTTTATACGAGGTAGATGGGGTAGTTGCGTAACTACCCTAAAGAAACCGTAAAAAAAGGAAGTCAAATGAGGTCAAAACAGCCCCTACAGCCCAGGGGCATAAGCGTAAAAAAAGTATTTAGAAAGGTTTGCAAATAGGTCCTCAGGACTGTTCTGAAAGAAAAGTTATACAAATATTTACATTTAGGTCCCTACGGAGGGACCTAAATGCAAATAGCAGAAACCTGTAGAGCGGACTGAAGTATCTGGAAGCTCCTGGATTAAGTGTGCAATTTTCACACCCCTTCAGAATCGGCAGCTGAGATTAGAACGTCTGGGCGCGGATCGGATGGTCACGGGTGCGCCACGTGTCGTGCACCTGTAGCTTCTAGCGTTCTTGAGTTTGTTGGAGGGCTGACGATGGAGGCGACTTCTCTGAATTTCTCCGGCCAACCAGCGAAAGCTTTGGCACTCCGGCGGGGCCAGAGGGGTGGCTCATCCACCCCTCGAGCTCGCCTGTGGTAGGGTGGTGGCGGAGGCAGCTCCGAGCGGCGGAGATGGCGTGATGAAGATGGCAGTACGGTGTTCTTGGAGGTTGTTGCAGCCTGGGGACCGACCTTTCGAGATGGATTTTGATGACAATCAAAGGCTCCCAGATGCCTTGCGAGTGCTCCTTAGTGAAGTCTGATCTGCAATTGAAAGATTTCCGTGCTCGATTCTCAAGGAATCAGCCTATGGATGGGAGATTACAAGATCAAAACATGGCGGAAAATTCAGTTTACAGAAGAACTGCAATACGCATG
Organism: Ottelia alismoides; assembly: GCA_037367405.1. NCBI lineage: Eukaryota > Viridiplantae > Streptophyta > Magnoliopsida > Alismatales > Hydrocharitaceae > Ottelia > Ottelia alismoides. The sequence continues at coordinate 692,141 of JAZKJV010004008.1, forward strand.
AAAATATCGATGAGTTTGAAGCGCGTTTCGAATGGATTCTAATCGAAATGAAGATGGAGATTTGATGCGCGCCTAAGCCTATGGATTAGACTAACTAAAAATGTAATTAGCGTCGCTAATCGATGCACGACTATCGAGAAGAAAAACGAAGAAGATGGAGGAAAAGGTCTAGGGTTTTCAAGGTATAGTACCTTGAACAACTGCTCGACGACGACCTTTGACCGGAGCGTGGACGCGCGCTTGGGCGACGATGCAAGGCTGTCGAAGCCTTGGAACCTTCTCCGACGTCTCCTCCTCCTCGCGAGCTCCTCCACGGTGCTGTCACCACCTCAGGTCGGCCGGGACAAGGTTTAGAAGATGGGGGTCGGATAGCCTGGAGCTGGGGCTCTAGCAGTTGGAAGAGTTAGTTGTTAATGGCGGAAGTTGAGGGGTTTATATAGGAAGATTGCTTGGGCTCTAAGCTTAGATCAAAGGGTGACGAGGTAGAGGGTAGTTTGGAGGGTAGGTCTGAGGGCTTAGAATGCTCAGAATGTTCTAGAGTCGTGCGGGAAAATTGGAGGAAGTCGGCAGGTTGGTGCAGGCTGCTCAACAGCTTCTTGGAGGAAGATGAACCAGGTGCTGACAAGTGTCAGCACCTGGTTGGCCAGAATATAGAAATTAGCTTATAAATTAGGGATTAAATAGTAAATTACGTTATTTTAAATAAGTTTAAATACAAAAAGTGTAGATAAATTAATTCTCTAATTTATGAAATAAATACTTTTTATAAATAATAAATATTATTCAAAATATAAATATTATATTAATAAATATATATTTATAAATAGGTATTAGATTTTTAATTTAATAAATAAATAAATAAAAACTAATTTTATATTTTCTTAATTATTATAATATTAAATAAGGTTTATACGAATTTTTATAGATTTTAATAAGTTAATTTGTATATTTTAATAAATAGAGGTATAAGTTCTCTAGTACATTTATACCTATAATTTAGGGTTTTTGATTTTATTAAAATAAGAAATATATTCTGAAAATAATGAAATAATTTTGCGTGAAACTACAAGATCATGAAATAATTTAAAAATTATAAAATTAAGAAAATTATAAATAATGTGTGTTACATAAAATAAATAGCCCAGAAACCCCGTTGTCTTTTGGTCCCAAAATCGACTTTTTGCAAACGGACTCCGAATTTGATGAAACCACCTTTATTAATTAAAGAATATTATTTTATGAACTTTCAAGGTGAGTAGAGTGAAATTGGAGTTCGTATGAGGAAGCTATGATGTTCGGAAATTGAGATTTCGACAATTTACAGGCTGAGTTTCTTGGCATATATATAGGATAATATTTTTAACTTATTTTTATATTTTTGTATATATTTTTAGGAATAAATAGGAGAAGAGTTTAGTGAAAAATATGTTCATATGGATTAATTAAAATTCTTTGAATTTTTGTATTTATTGTATAAATAATGGAGAATGTATGGAGTGTGTATTAAATTATTTTTTATGTTTTCTTTCCTTATCTCCCCCTACTTATTGATTTGTCGACCAATCCATGCTGACTTGGTCTCGGGGGTTGGTTTATAAATATATCTTACATCTATATTTATATTTTAAGTCATATTGTATATATATACATATATTCAATCTGCCTTTTCTTTCTTTTCTTGTTCTTTATTTATATACATGATTTTAGTGGTTAAAAGTGAATATTTATACATGAATGGTGATTTGTTAAAAGATGGAAATTAATGGATATTTACATGCATTTGTTAAGGGTTTTAAGACAAAATACGATAGAAAAGTTAATGAATCATGGATTCATCAGTGGTCGCTCCTCAACGTAGGGCCCTCGGGGATGATCGGACGGCGGAGGGTGCGCCACGTGGTGGATTAACGGTGCAGAATCGCTGGCGCTAACCCTCGCTGGATGGAGGGCAGAGAAGAGGCCACGTGTCGGATCGACGGTGGCTGCTAGGGCTCTTCTTCGCCCTGATCGGACGGTCCACGACAGATATGGGCCTCCGAGGTCGAACGAACGGCAGAGGAGAGTCCTGGAGGAACTCCTCGCCGGCGAGCTTCGCTGGAGGAATGTGAGCGTGCTGGACCTCCTCACGGGCTGCTGATAGGTGGAACGTGATCGCCAAGTCCCCCCGCATCGGTCAGGCTCCTCCGATGATGCTGGGATGCTCCGAAGAGCTCCAACGACGAAGGCGGAGCTTAGGATCATGTGCTGAATGTGGAGGACCTCAGATGGTCCTCCTCTAACTTGCAAAGCTGCACAGAAACACTCCCGGATCGAGGGCAAAATGCCTCGACCTGGTTAGAGGCGAGGTGGGTGAATGATGCGTCGGGGCAGACGAGCTCCGACGATGCGACGATGAAGGAACTCGAATCCCAGTTCCGAGGCGAACTGGGTTGGATGAAGGGGCGGAGAACGTACAGGGGAGAAGGACGAAGGTGAAGGTCGACTCCGATGATCGGGATAGCGACGGGTATAGTCGGAATCGAGGGTCAACGATGATTGGCTGATTTGGGCGTAAATGGAAACTGGAGAAATATAAGAAGAACTTGGCTTACTAGATGGCTGAGATCGACTGAGGATGAGCTGCTGAAGCTCTGGGTCCTTGCCTCGAGGGCCATCGACGCCCGAGGCTCGAGCACCACTCTTGGGCGGCGCACGGCGGCGCAAGGTCGCCGGATCGTTGGTCGGGACTCCTCCTCCTCACTGCGACACCACTGATCGCTTGCTGTCACTCAGGCTAAGGTGGTGGAGGTCCTGGGAAGTAAAGAGCGGAGCAAAAGATGATGGAATCATGCGGCGGAGCTGGGAATTTAAGTGACTAAGGGTCCGGCTAGATGGATGTCGGGCGTGGAAATCGGAGCGTGGATCCCCAAAACCCACCCCGGGCGTGGATCAGTGTAGATCAAGGACGGATTAGGACCCGGGGTTAAAGATTTTGGTGATCGGATCGAGTGGTGAATAAATGGAGAAATCGGGTCCGGCACACATGATCCGCGGGGCTGTGGTCCAGGGGGGAGTTGACCGGGGGGCCAACATCCCCCGTGGACCAATGAGAGTCGGCCACGTCATAAAGAATTGAAAAATCAATATAAAATAGCAAATGGGCTATTTTGGAAAAAGTTAAAACATAAAAAATGTTTATTTTATTTTAAATTATTTTTTTTGTAATTTTTGATTATTTTTTTAAATAAAAATTAAGTATTTACAATATAGTATTATATACATAGGTATATACAATATATATTTTTAATTTTTGATTTTTAATTATTTATTTTTATACATTTTTATTTCAATTTTATGTTTTATTTATTTATAGCATAAAATTTGGAATAAAAGTATATTTTTATTTTATTTTTATTAATTATTTACAAGGAGTAAATAAATAGATTTATACACATATGTACATGGTCTATATACAATATTTATTTAGATTTTATTTTCATTTCTTTTTATTTTATTTTTGTTTTTATGATTTTTAATTTATTTATTTACACTATGATATATAGAGTATATATAATTTTTATGGGATTTTTATTTATTTATTTATAGGGATAAATAAATAGATAAAGGGTTTCTATATACATGGCTTATGTACAAGGGTGAAGGGTATTTTATTTTCTTTTTAGTTTTCTTTAATTTTTCTCATTTTTATTTTAATATAATATTTACAAATAAATACAAACCCATTTTCATTTTTATTTTTAGAGGAAAATATTTTTATTTATATACAGGTATATTTACACACATGAGCTTCCTTATCTCCCTCTACTTTGGCTTTTATGCGGTCAGGCCCATGCTGAGCCCTCCCTTGAGATTAGGTCGCTTAATATTTATTCTAAATATCTCCCTCTTTTTCTTTTGTCTCTTTATTCTTTTATTTATGCATAAAAACATGCTAATTATTTATTTTTACACAATGCATGTCAAATGGTAATTATTAATATTTAAATATATCTACATGTGTTTGACAAAGGTTTTGTAGCTAAAATAAAAGAATAAAGAGTGACGAATGGGTATTCATTAATCAACTACTGGGGTTCAGGTGCAATTTTTCCAAAAGTATAAAGCTTTAAAATATTTTACAAGACTAAAAATAAATAAATAAAAAGTGGGGGTATGGTATGCAATTTTCCTCCAACGGTTCACTGCGGGACGGCGTAGATGATCCCACTTATACAATGTGGTAGGCCCACAACGCGCGATACTACTTCGTGGATGAGCATTTCTTATTTGATCCTGGTGCTGATCTGACAACTAAACAAGGGTTTGATCCAACAACGGAGGTTAGAACTGGTGGCACCCAAGATCCGACGGCTACTTCTTTCCATGAAGAATAGGGAAGAATGCCTTCCTCCTCGTGCTTCGATCTTGCGATTCTCCTACTCTAGACCTTCTCAGATACTGCGGAGTAATGCAATGGATTCTTGGAGGTGTTTCTCTACTCTTGGAACCTCCAAAAATGTCTGGAGACCTCGAGATGAACTCAAGCAAGGTCACGGACCTAGAGGCCTCGTTCTATCTTCGAAAGCCTCTGCAAGGTTGATTTCTCTCTCTATTTCTGCTGGAGCTTTGGGGAGCTCCTGGGTGGAATGAGGTAGATGTGGGTTGATATGGGGGTCTCTGACGATGCAGCGGAGAAGGAGACTTGAACGTTAAATCCGTGCAAAATCAAGGTGAGATGGAGGTGGTTTGGATAATCAGAAACAAAAGGGGAACATGATGAGGGTGAATAACAAGGCGAGAACGACCGAGAATGATCAGAAACTAGTGGCAGAGCTAAAGCTCTATCGTGCGATGGAATTGGAAATCAAAGAAAAATAAACAAAATAACACAAAACTAAGGATGAAACTAAACTAAGTTTATGCTAAGGAACAAAAGAAACGAAGCTAAATAGAAGCGCATCGTGTCTACCACACTTGAAGAAAGCTTTTGGCAGAGGATTGACGAGGAGCTGGACCACTTCGATTCGATGCCCGATGACACGTACGAGATGCTTATTATCTTCCTGCTATCATCAGAAAGGGATTTCGAAGCTTAAATATAGGGTTCATGGTGGAAGAAGGATCAAAGAGTTAACTTGGAGGCAATGCTTTATACCTTGGCGATTACTTCGGGGAATGGTGCTCGATCCAGAGGCACGTCATCCAAGGAATGCTAGTGGCATGAATGGTGGATGAATGAGGAGGAAAAGTCAAGAAGATCTTGACTCAAAATAATGCAAGGATCCTTCTCAAAAAATTAAGAAAAATAGGTAAGGGTGAGGTTGCGACGAGTCCAGGACTAGGTCAGAGGAGTTGACCCAGGTCAACAGATGGTGTTGCCTGATTGGGCCACATCATCCATAAAAAGACAAAACTAAAGTAAAATTCAAAAATAAATCAGTAAATGATTTTATTATTATTTGATTAAAACATAAAAAATGTTTATTATTTTATGTATTTTTAATATGATTTTTATTTATTTTTACAAGTTTATTTACTACAAGTTAATTTTACAAGTACATTTATAGGTATAATGACTTATACTTGGAATATTATATTTTTATTTTGTATTTTTGATTTTATTATTTTACTTTCAAATTTAATATATTTATAACTTATTTTTATATACTTCAATATATTTTTTATAATATTTTTCTGTTATATTATGTACACTTAAATAAATAGGGGTATATAATTTATAGGTATAAGTATATGTATTTCATCTATTTATTTTGTATACTTATTTTATTTTAATATTTTCTTTTTGGATTTATTCTATTCTAATTATGTACCTATAATATAGATAATATTTAAATAATATAAAAATATAAAATTATAAAAAATAATAAAGAATAGATATAATGAATATTTTATTCTTGTATACCATACAATAGTGGTCCAAAACCTATTTTTTGCATCTTAACTCCAAATTGAATGAAACCACCTTATTTAAATAGATTGTTAAAAGTTATATATAATTAAATGTGATTTTGATACATTTTAAGTTTTTATTAAGGAGATACGGTTTGGGAAGTTTGAGTTTTGGCTTTATTTCAGAGTATATAACTACATTGTATATTATTTTTGTGTAAACTCAATTTTTTATCTTTCTATACATTATTATCTACAACTTTCATTTAGAAGTTTCTTTATTTGAGGTATAAATAATAGAAAATAAAATAGGTCCCAAAAATACAATATTGATGAATGAATAGATGGGAATTTATTGAATATTTGACCCTTATCCCCATACTTCATTCCTTGTCGACCCAGTCATTAAGATACCTAGGTGTCGTGGTTTAGGGACATAAAATACCTTTGGTATTTTATTCTTCTTCCTTTATTTTTCATTTATTTTAGCTTTAAATAATGTATTTTATATAAGATTAATACAATAAATAATGAATGTTAATTTGTGCAAAATAGTGGTATTTACATGCATTTAGCTAGGGTCTAAAGGCCAAAATGAAAGAATAAAGGTGATGAAATGGAGATTCATCAGTACACCAAGGTTGAACACAGAGATACGAGCCTCCTCATCTATTTATCAAAAATTATTGATTATATTTAAAAGATTAAATTCATTTATTTAGGTCTTCATATGCAACAACATGGCTTAACATAGAAGGCACATATGTACAATGTGATAGTGCAAATAAGATGGCATAAAAATGATGCATGCATCTTTATTGGGTTTTATGTAATTAAAAATGAGGTGCAATGTGAATGATATGCAAGCAGATAAATTATGTACAAAGATGCCCCAAATTAATCAATTCAATGTGCAATAAAAGATGTTGCAATTTCAGATTCAATCGATGCATAAAAATGAATCAAAGTGGATACAAATGGCACTTAAAGGATTAATAATGTGATACTATCAATATCAAATGTTATCATGTTTAATAGAATGTCAAAATAGAGAATAAATGATGCCATTAGACAGAGAATAAAATATACAACAAAAAGAAATTGAAATCAACCCAATCGGAGTTCATATGCTCAAGATATGAACATTTTAGTCTAGGGGCACAAATTTAGTAAAAATATGCAAAATAAACTGAGATAAATATGCAACTAGGTCCTTTACAAGGGCATAAGTGTAATTAAGAAATATTGATGGTGCATTCTTGCAATTTTTCCAGGCCGCATGTGCAATGCACACATGCTTAGAAAGACCTTCTTGCAAAATCTGAAAGCATGAAAGGATTGTCTGTAGTCAACCCAGCCCACACACGCACTGCACACACGTGGGCCAGGGTCGGGCCTCGGCTCGAGGGATCAGGTGCAGGCTCATGACGCATGGCGTACCCCGATGCTTTGGAAGGTGTCTTGGGCTTACCGAGCCAGTTGGTGTGGGACAGAGCGATGTGGTTGCCTCAAGGCCATTTGATGGTCATCGAGAGGAGCGCCATCCAAAGGTAACCACTCTTCCTCCATATTCGCGAGGTGGTGATGAATATAGAGCTCCGATGAGCAGTCCCCTCCCTCCTTCAGCCTCTAGCTGCTGAATAGAAGATCCCATCACCTTCTTGGAGGTTTTGCGAGGATGATGGCCAACCAAGGAGTCAGCGAGGGTGCGTAGATCTATGGGTCGATGAAGCACTGTTGGGGCTCCTGCTCGAGAATAGAGATAGGATGACACCTCCAGCCATTGAAGAAATGGGTTCCTACAAGCGCTAGCAAAAGCTGAAGTAAACATGTGCAGGTGTTGTGAGTGGAGTAGAGGTCCTGTTCGGAGCGGAAAAGTGGAGGACCTAAAGATCGGAGATGAAATGGGACTGAGGAGTTTGGGTTGTGGAGAAAGGGATTAGTCGAGCGGAGAGATCAACGAAGATGGTGCTTGTATGGCGTAGGTCGGAGGATGGGCATGCGATGATGGTGAGAGCATAGGCGACGATAAAAATAAGAGAAAAATAGAGAAAAAGAAGGAAGAAAATGAACCAGATCAGAGCCGGTGTGGCGGAGGTCGGAGCTTGGGCTGAGGGCTGATTTGGCCCTCCCATCGTCGCTCGAGCGGGTCAACAAATTCCGTGAGCTCAGTAGGCCGCTAAGCGGTCATGGCTTGGTCAGACGACCAAGGATCACACCTGGAAGGCATCAACCATCTTGGCCCCTAGATTCCGCCTTCTCCTGTCACGAGGAGGGGAAGAGGGGCTATGCGAAGCTTCGTGGATTCGTGGATGGGGATGAAGTGAGGCAGAGGGATTTGATTTATAGGGGATTGCTCCAACCGTTTTAATGGTGGAGGACGTAATTTGTAACAGTGGCCTAAGAGGAGGGGTATGAGACTTAGTGTTGTTAATGGGTGGCTATGATCAAGGGCCATAGGGCTATGTGTAGGAGGTGTTAGATCAGGGGAAAGGTGGTCTGTTGAGTCTCTAAAAATGGAAGGGGGCAGGGGCTCGCCGATGTGTAACGCCCGGCTGGACGAGGGAGATGAGCAGGGACCATTGGATCTCGCAATCCAAGTGACAGGATGGTGATGAATCTCCATTTCATCACTTTTATTCTATCATTTTGGCCTTAAAAACCCCAGCAAATGCATGTAAATAGCATCAATTTGTGCATAATAGCATTCATTATTTATTATATTATTTGTGTATAAAATAAGATTTTTAATGCTAAAATTATAGAATAAAGAGAAGAAAAGAAAAAAGAATAAAATATTGAAAATATTTTATGACCCTAACCCCGATACCAATTCCAGAATGGAGTTGGTCAACAAGGAATAAAGTAGGGGAGATAAGGGCCAAAAACAGAATAAATATCTCATTTATTTATTTATTAATTATGTATTTTTGACACCTATTTTATTCTTTATTATTTACTCATCAAATGAAGAAACTTTGTACATAAACGTTGTAGATGATAATGTAAATAAAAATAAAAAATTAAGTTTGCGCAAAAATAATATACAATGTTCATTTTATACACAAAATAAAAAGCCAGAAATCAAACTTCACAAACCTATATCTTTTCAATAAAAACTCAAAACATATTAAAATCACCTCTAATTGTATATAACTTTTCACGAGCTATTTAATTGGTGGTAGATTTATATTTTTTGGAGTTACTGTGTAGAAGTTAGGTTTTAGGCCCCTATTGTACATTCTACCGATTAAAATATTCAATTTATTCATTATTCATTATTTTTACAAGTTCATAATTTTTTTATAATTTGTAAATATTATTTTATAACACAAGTACATAGTAAATTAGAAATAAAATACAAAAGAAACTAAAAAAATAAAATGAGTCTATATAATTATATAGGCAAAATACCTATGTATATAATTAAAAGGGGGAATATATTCTTTCATTCTTTAATTATTTTATATTTTCATAATATTGTAAATATTATACATATTCTATTAAAAATATAAAACAAAAATAAAACTCATAAAAATATATTAAAATAAAATAGTATACATAAAACATAGGTAAAACACCTATAAATATACCTACATAATACACATATCTATTTATTTAAGTGTACAAATAATATCATAAAAATCAAATAAAAATATATTTATACTCACAAAAATAAGTTATAAATATATAAATTAATAGAATAAAATAATAAAATAAAATATACAAAATAAAAATAAAAATGTAAAAAATACATGTAAATATACCTATAAATAAGCCATCAAAAAATAAACTTGTAATAAAATACATCAAAAAATAAATAAAAATCACAATAAAATACTACATAAAATAATAAACATTTTTTATTTTATACTCAAAAGATAATAAAATCATTTTCTATTTTTAATTATTTATTATTTAATAAAGTTGATGTTTTGTCTTGTAGCGGGTCGATGTGGCCCAATTGTGGCACGTCAAGAGTTGACCTTCGGTCAACTCGCCCTCCAGCCTCTGACTCTTGTTAGGACTGTCTTTTCCCGCTTTTTCTTGCCATTTTCCTGGCTGAACCATCGATCAATCGGCTCTGATCACTTCACAAGATATCATCATCATTCATCCAGAATCCACGCCGGACCTGTAGATAGCTCGTACATATTGTATATTCTGTGATCTTGACCGGTCAATAAGGGTGCACACTTATGTTGATAAACAAGGACCTTCATCTTCCATTGCAAATTTGGTCATCTTCAACCCCCTACACCCCGTGTCTCGGCCAAAGCGAGGACTCCACGTGACAGGCGGAGCAACCCCTGAGCTCGCGGCAGTAGATGGAAGGCGGAGTTGCACCCAGGCTGCCATGCTGGCGACCACTACTCCCTACCCTCACCGGTAGGTAAGAGCTGCGTCTTCTACTTTCTTTAGTTAGATTTCTATTCCAGAAGTTCATTTATGCAATAAGTTTAGTCTTTAGTGTAGCAAATTAGCGTTAAAAGGCCGATTCGTAGTTCACCGGAGCTCAACTGCAGCGAACTATTCCACCGTGTTTCGCCAGTCCTCCAACCACTATTCCACCCCCATTTCCTTGTCCTTTCTTTTCCCTAGGCCCCATGCCATTCATTTCGCCCGGATCTCTACTAGATTCGAAGATCAAGGTCTACACCTCCACCACCCTCGCTGGAGATCTCTGCCACGCCCATTTCCCATCCACTTCGACCAATAAGAGTCCCCAGCCCCTTGGTATTGTGTGTTGTATTGCATTGCAGGTTCTGGAGGCCCAAAAGACTCCAAAGGGAGTCGATTTTTGAAGTAGACTGGTACTTGGAGCTGACCAGCATGATCGACCTCGCCTGAGCACCCCACAGCTCTAGGTGCCTTGCTGAAGCCATCCGTGGACGCGGCGGAGCACCCAGAATGTTTAGAGACCCTTGGCGGATGGAATGGAGGCCGGACGAGCAAGTATTGACCGATCAAAGCTCGCCCCAGGCGAGCTTCTTCCCCGTTCTTCCAGCCCCCTCCTCGGCCGTTGGATAAAGAACCCCACTCCAGATTAACCCAGGACTGTTTGATACCGTCAGATCCGTTCGTAGATATAATCTTCACCGCTCATCAGCGAATCGATATCGACCGTCTGATGGATGACACGTGTATTAGTGAAGAAGATCCCGTCGTCCATCCACGTGCACGTTTACGGGTAAATTGCACTTTCCCCCTACCTTATTTTGTATTTAATAATTAGTTATGTACATAAAATATTACGTGTAAATAAAATAGGGCATTTTGCATGTACGCCCTTGAAATTTTTATATTTGTACTTTGGTCCCTACCAACATCACGTGCAATCCCCACGCGACGTTGGAAATTTTGCATAAATAACCCTGGTATTTTTGTATATTGTAAAATAGTATAGAAAAAATAAATAAATATTTTATTATGTTGGGAAAATTGCACCTGAGTCCCTAAAGTTGACTTTAATTGTAGTTATGCCCCTGTTAAGACTTGTATTTTTGCGACTTTTATCTAATTATTAAAAATAGATATATAGCTCATAAAAATGACAAAAAATCGGATTAGATGATCCATGCATTGTACTTACACGCCATGTGTTCGCTTTGCATTCTTTTGCATTTAATCTATTTATTAACATTAAAAAGGAGTCTAAATAATCCCTGTCTAATTTATAAAATACAAAAAATATAACAACTTTTTGAAAAAGTCCAAAAAAATCATATATGATATATTTGGTTATTTATTTAGTCTACAAAGCAAAAACCCCTAGAAATAAGAAAAAAAAAATTAAAAAAATTAGAAAGCATCAAAATCCAATGAAAAATATAAAAATTCCACAAAAATACCCAAATTTGTTTTTCTATTTTATAATTATATGTATATTATTATTATATATTAAAATAATTTGGGTAATTTTGGGACTTAATTATTACTTTTAAAACCCAAATTAATTTTAGATTATTTATTAATCCTATTTTTGGCATATTTTTGACTTTAAAAATACATAAAAATTAGTAAATATTTCTGGAAAAAATACAAAAATAGTAGAAAAATATTAAAAACTCAAAACAATTTACTTTCTGAATTTTGTTTTTATTTAATAGCATTTATAACTATATTTCTATATATTATGTAAATAAAGCCTTATATGGGCTATGTTGTTTTTATAAAAAAAGAAAATATAAAAAGATAAAAATATAAAAAGAAAATATTAAATCAGAAAAATAAAAAAAATAAAATAAAAATTATAAAATCAAAAAGAAAATAAAAAATATAAAATTAAAAACCCACAAAAATAATAACATGGATAAGAAAAGAATTGAATAACTTTGTGCGCATATTTTTGCCCCCAACCATTTGCTCCCAGTGTTCAATACTCTACGCATGCTTACACGCTATACACATTTGCATGTAGAGTTATAATAAATTTTAACTCCATATTTTTGAGATTTAATTACTTTATTCACATTGTGGGTTAATTGTTGATTAACCGAGATTTATTGAGCGGTCAACGCATCGACTATTGATCCACCTTGTGGATTAATACGACCCTCGATTCTTTTCTCGTGCTATCATATGGGGCACAAGGCAATGGTGTGGATCAGATCAGGGGATCTGATCTAATGATGGGAAGCGAGGCGCGGATGTGTAGTTGAGATGAAGGTGGGGGCTTCATCCTACGGTGGGGCTGAAACATATGATGTGGAGGAAGCAAGGCCATTGGATGAGAGGTCATCTAATGGTTGTGATGGAAGCGGAAGGGGGTGGTTCTGATTACATCAGGAAGAGGGATCTGGCGACTTAGATGGAAGCGGATATGGATGACCAGGATGGAGGCGGGGGAAAGAGGATTAAAAGGCCAAGGATAGAGCTAGGTGGCGTGAGGAGGTGAGGCCATGTGGGCGGCCCAGAGGGCACCACGTGGCCCACTATATTATTAAAAAAATGAAAAATAAAGAAAATTACAAAATAAATAGCAGGAGGCAAACTTAGCAAAAACACAAAACATGAAAGTTGTAGATCTCGATGAGATCTACAAGTTACATGTTGACCAAGAAATCAAAAGAGATAAAAAAACAAAAAGAACTATTTTTGGAAGCATTTTAAATAGATAAAAACACTGTTTTTAATTGCTTTGTGATTTTTTTATTTTTTATTTGTTTTTAAATCTAAAATAAATATCTACAACAAATATTCTATATTTTAAGGGGTTTTTAATAGGGAATAAAATAAAGAAAATAAAATGGTTAATTTAAAGATAGAAGTTAGGGTTAACTACAAAGAGAAGGATGATTGTTAATGAAGCAAAATTAATGAAGATTTGAGTGAAGGTGATTATGCTCCCAGGATAAAAATAGAATATAGTGATGATTTATCAGAGATTCATCATACCCCATATACTTAAACTATGCTCGTCCTTGAGCATCTAAAGAATGAAGGAGTCGGATTAATCTCTGACAGTGCATGTGAATTTTCAAGGCTCAATTCACCGAAGACCCTTAATTTAGGTGATCCTAACATTCTGGGCTCAATCATGCCTAGTCAAAAGGAATCCAACTTCTCTAAGTTTCAGACTCTGTGTGTACATAAAATATAAGGATATGATATTTAGTGTGTTGTATTCATGAGAGTCAAATTGAGATGTCAGCCAAGGTCCCAGTCCAGAAGACTCTCATCTAGTCCTAATCATCACTGCTAGGGAAGAAGTCTTTTCTTGCATTCAATCCAACGTCTCATTAGTTTATCAGACTTGAAGGTGTAGATGGAAGGTCAGATGATGGAGGGCATAGGATTGTGTATTTTCTTCTCTCCCTCACATTGGAAAAAGGGGCCTCTCGAGTGCCTTATTGCTCAATACATGTATATTTTTGTTTGCAGACCGGTGTGTCTGTCAAGAGAGTTTCAAGTCGTCTGCAATTGTTTACTTGGGAATGCACCAGGGAGTGTCTTTTTTGGGTATCTAATATACCTTCTTCACTAGTATTTACGATACATGGTCTTTTTTTTTTGAGTGCTCGCCCGACTCCTTTGGCCCTATTAGCTTTGGTCCAAGTAGTCAGTTTGAAATGGTTGGGAGTTTCTTCCTTTCATATAAGCTCTTTATCATTTGACTTTGTGTAGAGAGAGATTTTCGATATTTCTTTCTTTTCTTTTCTTTGTGGATAGCTCATTGCTTTTACTAAAAATTGGCGCACATTGATCAATATGTTTATTATGTTTCATCACACCCTAGCACATAGGTAAATATCAAACAATAACATGTGAACTTGTTCGCATATTAGCTAGGTTTTGCTGACACGCAGGTTTATTGAAGCCTTCATTGACTTTATCCCATCCTCGAGCATCATTAAATCATGTCTAAACTCAAATCTCCAATACCAAACCCTCAAGGAATAAATCCACTCATCTCCTCAATCATGCAGTTGTCGAAGTGATGTGTTGGTCATATTCTTTACAAGGTAGAGACGAAGAGTGCAATATAGCGCTCAAATATTTCAAACTAGGGAAGTGTGGACTATTAAGTTTCAAACCCTAATTAATAAGGGTGGTTAATTTAGACTCTAAAGATCTCAAAAACCAAGTGTCCTCAAATCCTTATACCTTGAATGATAGTGAATGTCTCAGAAATACACCAATTCCAAAGTTAGTGAATTTATGTGATTGTTTGTTTTTGCTATTTTTATAGGATATTTTTTATAAAAACTTAAGAGAAATAATGATTGGCCCATGCTCATATGAATAGTTGCATCCATTTCCAGCTAATATGGGTGTAAGTATGGACCGTTAGACGGCTAGCCGTGTTACTTAAAGATGGTGCCATTCACATTGTTTTTTAACCACCCACTCTGCTAAGTGAGATCGTAGTTCCCTCACTGAGAAATGGCAACTCATTTTTGAGCTCAGTAGTCAAAATTTCTTCTCAAGAAAAGTTTTGACCTTTCATATTTTTATGGGATTTTTGAAAAAGGTTAATTATATTTACAAAACAGTTAGGACCTCAATTTTGAAAAGATTTTGAAAACCATGTCCCATAATATATATTTTCAAAATATTTTTTAAATGACTTTCAAAACGAGTAAAACCCCATTTTTTAAACCAATGTCAAATATTTTTCAAAAAAGTATAACATAGTTAGAAAAACTTTCGAAGCATTTTACAAATATTTTTTTAGTGAAAATCAGTTTAAAAATACTTATACCCTAGCCCAAAAATTTCAAAATACGAGCTATGGCTAAAATATATATACAATATATACGACATACCCCCTATACATAACATTGTCTATGTCCTCAAAGCAAAAAGTGATATGAAGCCATATCTCAGGTTAAATACAAGGTGATATCACAAAACTGACTTGGATGTTCCTCCTATACTTAGGTAAAAATGACCTGAGTATAAAGAGGGAAGAATGAATGACTCAGGTCCCACTATACTTAGGCTGAGAGTAGCCTAAGTATTAGATCTGCAATAAAGGTAGCAGAAACTGTGGTAAAATATCAGTAACTGTACAAGGTTCTCCCTATACTTAGGCTGAAGAGTGGCTTAAGTATTTAGATGTGGAACTTAAGGACAGAGAATCCACGATTAGCACTGTTAGAGAGGGGGTGGATTTACAGAGATGATTGGATGTGCGGAGATGGGGGGAATGGATCGTCTAGGGATATGGGAGGATTGAGAGGAATAGTCATCCAAGGCTCAATCATTCAAGCAATACACTTGATTCACCAACTCACGCGTGAAGACCAACAAGGGTTGGTCATTTATCTTGTTAATTTTATAGGTGATCATCCAAAATTGAAGTCCATTACGCATGTTTAATGACTATGTTTTGGGCACTAACCTAGGGATATGTCATCACCACTCAACAATCGAAACATTCTGCGTACAATGACATGGGTTTCTCTACTATAATACAATAATGATTTTTATTCCATTTATTTTTCTTGATTTGCATTGCAGTGGAGATCCTCCTGGACTAGGGTGAAACAGGCTTCACACAACAGTGCAGAGGTTCAAGTGCATCTTACACACGCGAGCCTTCAAATGAAGACTGATAGAAATGGAAATGCTACATTTTTATATAACAAATTGAACAAAATGCCAATTAAACTCCTATAATTCTTCTGAATTTCTTCTGTGGCTCCTCATAGTGGGAGCTCCCAACTCCACGCCTCCACGATGATAGAGTGTCTTCCATCTCCACGAGCCCTGCCACAAAAGAAACATGTCAAAAAAATATCAAGAAAAATAATCAACAAGGATGATGCAAATACATACACAATGTGAAGACCTAAAGTTTTGAAAATAATCAACTCAAAATAATACAATAAAATTCAATAAACAAATAAGGATGACTCATGTCCTCGGTAATGGCGCCAACTGATGAAGAGAATTTTCACCACTTTAATAATCATATTTTATCGTAATATAGGCGGTGAAAATGAGTCAGCAAAAAACGCACATTTGAATGTGTGGAGAATTTTTATTTGATAAGTGTAACTGGTCAAACACAGGGGCACGAGCCTCCTCATCTATTTATTGAAAATTATTGATTAAATTTAAGAGACTAAATTCATTTATTTAGGCCTTCATATGCATCTACATGGCTCAACACAGAACACACAGATGTACAATGTGATAATGGAAATAAGATGGCATAATAATGATGCATGCATCTTTATTGGGTTTTATGTAATTAAAAATGAGTTGCAACATGAATGATATACAAGAAGATAAATTATGAACAGAGATGCCCCAAATTAATCAAATCAGTGAGCAATAAAAGATGGCGTAATATTTAAAGGATTAATAATTTAACACTATCCATATTAAAATTCAACATTTTTGTTTGTGTTAAAATAGAGAATAAATTACACCATTAGAGAAAGAATAAAATACGCATCAAAATAAAATTGAAATCAACCAAATTAGAGTTCATATTCTCAAGATATGAGCATTTTAGTCTAGAGGCTTAAATGCAGCAAAAATATGCAAAATAAAATGAGATAAATATGCAATCAGGTCCTTTGTAGGGGCATAAGTGTAAAAAAGAAAACCCGATATGGCATTCTTGCAATTTTTCCTAGTGCGCACGTGCAAGGCACGTGCTCTTAGAAGGACCTTCTTGCAAAATCTGGAAGAACGGAGGGCTTGTCTACAATTAACCCGTGTGCGCATGCTTCATGAGCATGGGCCAACGTCGGGCCTTGGCTCGAGGGATTAGGTGTAGGCTCGGAACATGTGGCTTGCCTCGATGCTTCGAAAGGTGGCTCGGGCTGACGGAGCTAGTTGGTGTGGGAGAGAGCGACGTGGATGCATTAGGGTCGTTGGATGGCCGCTGAGAGGGACACCATCTAATGGTAACTACTCGTCCTCCACAATTACGAGGTGGCAACGAATAAAGAGCTCCGATGAGCGTCCCCCTCTCTCATTCTTCCTATAGATACTGAACAGAAGATATCATCACTTCATGGAGGTTTCGCAAAGGTGATGGTCGTCCAAGGAATCGGTGAGGGTGCGCATGTCGGTGGGTCGATGATGCACTATCAGGGCTCCAGCTCGAGAACGGAGATAGGGTGATGCCTCCGACTATTGAAGAAATGGGTACCTGCAAGCGTTAGCAATAGCCGAAGCAAAGATGTGCAGGTGTTTGTGAGTTGAGTGGAGCTCCTTTTTGGGGCGGAGGAGTGGAGGACCAAAAGATCACCTTCGGTGGTCTGGAGACGAAATGGGACAGAGGTGTTTGGGTTGTGGAGAAAGAGAGTGGGCGAGTGGAGAGATCAACGAAGATGGTGGTTGTATGGCGGAGGTCGGAGGATGGTCAGGCGACGACGGTGAGGAGTGTAGGAGACGATAAAAATAAGAGAAAAATAAAGAAAAAGAAGGGAAAATATGAACTTGGTCAGAGACGATTATTGGCGAAGGTTAGAGCTTGGGCAAAGGGATGATTTGATCCTCCGATAGTCGCTTGAGTGTGCCAGCAAATTCCGCGAGCTCAATCGACCGCTAGGTTGACGTGGCTTGGCATGATGACCAAGGATCACACCTGGAAGGTGTTTGCCATCTTGGCCCCTCTATTCCACTTCCTCTTGTCATGAGGAGGGGAAGAGGGGCTAGGCGGAGCATCATGGATTGGTGGATGGGGATGAAGTGAGGTGAAGGGCTTGGATTTATAAGGGATGGCTCCACCATTTCAGTGGTGGAGGACATAATTTGTAACGATGTCCTGGAGCGAAGGGGAATGAGACTTAGTGGTGTTAATGGATGGCGAAGATCACGAGACATAGGGCTACATGTAGGAGGTGTTAGATTGGGGAAAGGGTGGTCGATTGAGTCTCTAAAAATGGAAGGGGGCAGAGGCTCAGCGAGGTGTAATGACCGACTGGAGGAGGGAGATTGATGAATCTCCATTTCATCACCATTATTCTTTCATTTTAGTCTTAAAAACCCTATCTAATGCATGTAAATAGCATTCATTTGTACAAAATAGCATTAATTATTTATTGCATTAATTGTATAAAAAATAAGGTCTTTAATGCCAAAATTATAGAATAAAGAGAAGAACAGAAAAAGAATAAAATATTAAAGATATTTTATGACCCTAAACTCCTAGACCAAGTCAAGAATTGAGTTGGTTGACAAGGAATAAAGTAGGAGGAGATAAGTGCCAAAAACAATAAAAACCCAATTCTTTTATTCTTTCTTTAGTCATTTTGACACCTATTTTATTCTTTGTTATTTATTCATCAAATAAAGAAACTTTGTACATGAAAGTTGTAGATAATAATATAAACAAAAATACAAAATTACGTTTGTATAAAAATAATACATAGTGTTCATTTTATCCACAAAAAAAACCAAAAATCCAACCTTCCAGACCCATATCTTTTAAATAAAAAACTCAAAACATAATAAAATCGCTCTAATTGCATATAACTTTTCACAAGCTATTTAATGGTGGTGGTTTTATATTTTTTGGAATTACTGTGTGAAAGTTAGATTTTTGACCCTCATTGTATATTATACCGATTAAAATATTCAATTCATTCATTATTCATTTCACAAATTTATATTTTTGTAATTTGGTACTCATTATTTATAACATTTGTGCATATTGAAACTAAAATAAAACCAAAAAAAATAAAATGAAATAAGTCTATGTGAAAACACAGGTAAAATACCTATTACTTGTATATAAATAAAGGTGGATTTCATTCGTCTATTCTTTAGTCTATATCTTTTGAAATATTATGAATATTATCTATCTTCTATTAAAAATATAAACCCAACATAAAATTCAATAAAATGCATCAAAATAAAATAACGTATAGAAAACATAGGTAAAATACCTATAAGTATACCTATAAAATATACATATTTATTTATTTAAGTATACAAATTACATCACAAAAGTAAAACAAAAATATATTTATACTCTTAAAAATAAGTTGTAAATATATAAAATAAAAGAATAAAACAATAAAATAAAATATACAAAATAAAAAAATGTATAAAATACATGCAAATATACCTATAAATAGAATATTAAAAATTTACTACTAATAAAATACACCAAAAAATAAATAAAAATCATATTAAAATACTACATTAAATAATAAACATTTTTATTCTATAATCACAAATTAATATAATCATTTATTAGGTGTAATTAATAAATCAATAATTGGTCAAACTACTTTGCCATTTTGCGCTGACGTGGACCAATCAACGTCCAGAGTTTGTTGACCGCTGGTCAACTCTCCCCTCAACTCTAGATTAGACACGACTTGTCCAATCCCTGAGTTTTCGCCCTTTTTCCGATCTCTCCATCCATCCATCGCGGTCGATCCTTTCTTACGAAATGATCATAGATTATTGTACATACACGCCATGCTCTTTAATCACTTGTATATACGCCTAATCCTCAGTTTTAGCTGGTCAATAAGGGTAATCAATTTGTTCTATAAATAAAAGCCTACATCTCCCATCGCTTCTTTGGTCATCATCTCGAGTCTAGAAGGCATCGTATTGGATCCTGTTGATCTTCTCGTGATAGGAGGAGGCAGTACGTTGTCCGACGAGGCTCTAGGAGCATGGAGGTGCATCCACGGGCGTCTTGCCGGCAACCCTGCTCCTTGAGCTCTCTCAGGTATAAGAGCTATTTCTTTTTCACCTTTTTAGGTCCATTTTGATCCTAGAATTTCATTCCTGCATTTAGTTTCGTTTGTGGATCTTAGCAGTAGCTTAGAAAATCGAATCCATCGTTCACCGGAGTCGAGCACCGGTGAGCTCCTCCGCGCCCGATCAACTGTTCTCCGACCACGCTCTCACCCCCATTTTCCTCCCTACCCATTTCTTCATCCATTTCACTCCGTTGCCCAACAAGATCTTCTCGAGATTTGCGAACCAGTGCTTCCTCCGCCACCCTCACCGGAACACCCCTCCATTCGCCCATCTTCTATTGATTTGACGCTTAATCGTGCCGAGGCATTTTGCCCTCGACCCGTGAAATATTTAGTGCAGGAACCAAGCTAGAAGAACCCCTGTTGGGGTGTCTTTGAGGATGAAAAGGAGCTCTAGCAACCTTGGACCTCTAGGGCTTGATCAGCATGCCCCGGACATTTTAGAGCCATCCCCCCGAAGCGGAAGGACGTGCCAAGCATGTAGAGCACCTCAGCATAACTGGAGGGGATGTGGAGCTCGAAGAAATCGAGAACGAAGCTCGGGCAAGAAGACCTTCTTCCCTATTCTTCGTGGACAACAATAGCCGTCGGATGGGGTTCCACCTCCCGTTCTAATCTTGACTGTCCGATCACGATATGCTCGAGCTGTCTGATGAAGTCCAAGATCAAATCTGCACCGCAGATCGGCAAACCAGTATCGACGCACAGGAGGATGATACGTGTCAAGTGAAGCGACCAGGATCGTTAGATGGCGTTCAGTTTTGGGATAAATTGCATATCCAGTCCCAAACCATTTTGTATTTATTATTTAATTCTGTAAAAATATAGCATTTAAAAATAATTAGAAATTTTGCTACTGGACCTCTAATATTTATGCACTTTGGTCCCTCCCCATGTGACTGGGGAAACTTTGCATGCATACTGCTGTCATTTTTGTATATTGTAAATTAGTCTTTAAAAAATAGATAAATGTTTTATTACGTTGTCTAAGTTGCATATGTGCCCCTGTCTTTTATTTTATTTGCAAAAATGGCCCTTCTTGGACTTTGATTTTTGTATGTTTTATCTATTTATTAAAAATACCTATTGAGCTCCTCAAAATCTACAAAAATAGGATTAAATGCTCCATGCCTTATACTTTCGCGCCCTTATTTTTTAATTGGCATTTTTCTTATTTAATCGATTTATTAAAAATTTAAAAGAGCATATATATTCCCTATTTAACTTAAAAAATACCTAAAAAATATAAAAACATCTCTAACAAAAAAATGATATATAGTATATTTTATCCTATTTTATTTATAGACAAAAATCATTAAAATTGAAAAAACAAAAGGCTTAAAAATCTAAAAACCCCAAAATCTTTGATAAAAACAAAAAGAATCATATATAAATCTAAAAAATATCTTTTTCTATTTTAAAATTTTATTTATATAAATATTTATATGTTAAAATTGATTTGGATAATTTTGGAATGTATTTACTATTTTTAAAACCCAAATCAATTTCAGGTATATATTTATTCCCTTATATGAGATATTTTAGACTTTAAAAATACATAAAAATTAGCAAAAATTCTAGAAACATTGCAAACAAATTAGAAAAATATTAAAAACCTAAGAACCATTTATTATTTATATTTTATTATTATTTATTAATATTTATAAATCTACTACTATGTCGTATATATATTAAGACTTATAAATGCTATATTAGTTATATAAAAGAAAAAGTATTATAAAAATATAAAAACAATTTTGAAAAATGCAAAATATAAAAAATATGTATAATATATATATATAAAATATTTAAAAATTAAAAACCCACTAAAAAATCTATGCATATACATGATGAATGACTTGGTTGTATATAAAAAACCATAGGCTACCTGGATTGCTCTCTGTGATTCGACCTCTACATGCTTGCTTGCTATGCATTTCATGGTAGAGAAAATAAATTTTAACTTGACTTATGTTATTCATTGCCTTTATTTGATATTGTGGGTTAATTGTTGATTAAATCCAAGATCTTTGTCGGTCACCTCGATTATAGTGTTCCCGCCTTGTGTGGAACACTTGACCGATGACTATCCCTTGGGTTTATTAGATGGCCCCATTGCTGGGGAGCAATGAGCATAGCCTAATTATATTTCATTCTTTGTATAGTCATGTATTTGATTCATTGATTGCTTGATGTAAATATTCAGTGATGCAATTTTATTCAATTAAATTCTTTAAAAATTGTTGTAAATATTTATTGATCTGATTATTTAATTACCTGTGCTAATGACATCTCTTTGTGACTTTGATGCGAGGGCTCACCACGTGAGGACGAATTTCTAGGAAGCTGATGCAACCAAGCGTGGAGGAGGCTGGTCTTCTCTCTCTGACGGACTGGAGAGAGCACCAAGAGAGCAAGGAGAAGAAATTAGCTTAGATTTATTTTAAAATGCATTTATGTAATTCACGGTGAGAGAGAGATAATTTTGGCATGTAAATTAACTTGGACTCTACTCTCCACAACAAGGACCAGTGCCCGAGTGTCTGTTCACCTGGGGGGTTCGTCACAGTTTACCGCATTTTGTCGCCTTCTTTTATTTTGTTTTTCGTTGTTTTGAGCTTTCCACCTTCTTTTTATTTGATTTGTGTATGTGGAGCCCCTAGACTTAGGTTGTTTGACTTGATAACTAGGTCCGAACATTAATAAGAATGCATGTTCCTATAGTCTCTTACATACGGATCTAGTCAAATTAATAATGTTAGTAATTCAGATCTAAGACTGCGTGCAACTAGAGGTCGTGTACAACGCGTGTAGGATCCGTTGTGGGGAGCACCGATCGGCATCAGAGACCAGACTTTGGTCTCATTTCTGAATAAATAACAACCGATTCTTCATGATTAATATCAGCTACTGTTTAATGTGATTTTGTCGATTGCACACTGCCACTTAGATAGGTTTAAAAATTCTGTTTTGTATACTGCATGGAGAGAGCTGGGAAGCACTGTAAGTCCTCTAACTCAGCATGCATCATTAGATTTAATGGTGAGTTTTCCATCATTGAATCGACTTGCACGGCTTTTTCAATATCTCTCTCTGATTTTGAGCACCTAGGACTTAAATGAGAATCTACAAAAATGTTAGACGCTTGTATGAAAACAGACTCAAAAAAACTGAAAATCTAAAAATTAAAATAAGGGGATTGCTAAATAAACTTTGACCTTAATTCAAATCCGTAAATGGACTATCATTGCTTTGGGTTCATAAAGCCCTCATTATTTTAAGGTACCTTAAGAGGGGATAAAAACCCCTCCCATGAGCGAGGAACGACCCGCTAAGGATTAGAGACCAAATCCTAGTCTGTAACTGCCTTGTGTATCGCCTGGATTTCCAAAGTAATACTGCTTCTATCGTACGTAACCGAGTAGGGCCTTGTCAATGATGGTGTTCTCGCCTTGTGTGGAACATCGACATGGTCTGAAGTACTGAGCATATGCCACACCTTCACGGGGGTGTCTATCTCATCGGTTTGCGTCCGAGTAGGTTCTTGTACACTCACGGGTGATTCCATTGCGAGTGAGAACCGAAGTAGCGGTTTCATCTACCAGCCTCCTCTCTCTATTTCTTTGGCTGAATAGGGATCCAGGAAGGGTTACAAGGACATAAAAAAGTGCGGACTACAGGTTACAAAGGAGGAGGACAAGTACTGGATACTTTTCTGGCTGTACTCTCTCTCCTATAGGGTTAGCGTGCTAAGGACTTGTTATAAGATATGACTGTAATAACCACTCTAAAACTGAAAAGATAATAAGTAGCCGAACCTTTACGGCTTCACATAGCGTGAGTTGGTGAATCCAATTTTGTATTGTGTTTGTATGGATCTAGATTAAGGTTCAAAGATCAAGTCCTGCGCACTTGCATAAATTTTGTCATGTGTTTCTTCCTTTGACCTCCACTCAGTTTTGAGCCTTTCTATTGTTTTACATTCCAATTTATTACTCGTTGATCACTGCATCTCTCTTCCTACATCTACCCTCCTCTTGCTTTGCGATGTCTATCCATGGATAGTTTAGTCGAGATCCATCCGACACCCACATCGATTCCATGGACTCGACCACGCCAATAATTCGAGGCGATTCCCGAGAACCCGATCCGGACCTTGTGAGTCGATCTCCGGACTCCTCCTCTTCTACCCTTCCTTTTGATAACCCAATAAACCAGGACCACTTTTGTCCCACTTTCACCGTTGTGAATGAGAGTCGATTACAATACATATCCTTTTTCATCCACAACACTCTAGGATTGACCTTATTTCCAGATTCATCTTAGCAGCTGCGATTCATTTGCAAGTGGTCTGATTAGGATTCTCTCATCTTGCAGATAGAAGACAACCCCAATCCTGGTTCCCAATCCAAAATTAATCTCCTCAGATTCAGACCCTGAAGTGGTACCTCAAGGAAGAGGAAAGGGTCAGTAGCCACCCCAACCTGAGCAAGGAGAGATGCCTGATCAGATTTAGGTGAACGCACAGTTAGTGGCATCTATCCAAGCCATCCAGCAACAACTGACCGAGCAAGCATTAACCCAGAATGCAGTCCAGAAAATGCTGAATGATGTTATGAACAAACCTGAAGGAGTAGGAGGTATACCACGGGGAGGAGGAGGTGGAACCCGTGATAATCCAGATGAGGAAGAGCCTGAACAAGGAAGGCCAAAACCTCAGCTGAAAGAGACATACAACCCTAGATACAACCATATGACCGAGTGGATCCGCATACCACTGATGCACGCTCACTTTGAGCTAAAGCCTCAGTTCCTTTCACTTCTTCCTTCTTTCCATGGGAATACCAATGAAGAGCCTTACATTCACCTGCAACAATTTTCTCGCATCTGTCGTACTACCTACTACCCAAATGTCCCTTTGGATGTAGTGAAGATGATGGCATTCCCTTTCATTTTACAAAATAAGGCCCTATACTAGGTTAATCATCTGGGGAATGTCGTGACGACTTGGGAGGAGCTGAAGTCCGCCTTTTAACACAAGTTCTACCCTCTCAGCCGGCTCAACCAGATGCAGGAGAGAATTAGAAACTTCTCTCAGGGAGCCCGCAAATCCATTCATGAAGCGTGGGAGAGATTCACAGATCTGCAGGAGAAATGCCCCCATCATGAATTTCCGAGAACCAGCTTGGTCCAAAACTTCTTCAGGGGTCTGAATGTAGAGAGTCAAAGGCTCGTTGACGCAACCTGTGGGGGCTAACACTTTAACAAGGATGACAACATCGTGTGTCAGATTTTTGAGGAAATGGCCGAAGGGGAGGCCACCCTAACTTCATCCAAGGCATATTAGAAGCAACCCCAAATCCTCCAGAAGCAAGTGCACATGGCAGTGTCTCGTGAGGCAGAGAGAGATGAGAGATCCAACCTTAGCATCATCACGGGCTATCTCTCGAAGGTTGATATTATTGAAAAACGACTACAGGACCTTGAGAAACTCGTTGCGATCAAGAAGAGGACACAGAACCTCGACAAACTGGACCAAATCACAAAGCAGCTAGAACTGTTGGTGGGAACCATCAGTTCTGTCCAGTCGACAACACCATCCGCAGAAGCTCGAGCTGAGAAGAAGGATGAGCCATCACCGTCACAACAACCTCAGCCGAGCCAGCAACCACCGGCCGTCTAACACGTATACTACGTGCAGACACCCGATCAGGGCCAGCTGCAATAGTAGATGGTTGTCTACCAGCCGGATTTCCTCCATACATCTGATCCAGCATTCCCACCACCACTCTTGATCCAAGAAGTTACTTGTGTATGGAGCAATGATGAGCAGCTAGCCCATCCTTCCGGACCCCGCAGGGCCAACAACAAGCCAACAAGCAGTACCACCAACCATAGGGAGGTCGTTTTGGTCAGTCCTCACAGCCTCCGCCACAGTACCTCCAGCCTCCCCAGTATACAAACTAATGGAAGCGGAATCAACGCTACCAACGGCCGTAGTACCGTCAGTCGCAGACATATCACTAGTATGCGGATGTCCCACCTCTACAGTATCAACAATATCCTCCTCCCTCCTATAATCAGTATCATCTTCCTCTACCACCTCAGCACCACCAGCAATCGTCGCCTCCATTTCCAAACACGTAACAACAATGTGGTCTACACGCTGAACCTTCAGAGGCGAGTCCCGTGAACCCCACGTTCGACTGCTTGGCCCAGCCCGTCTATACTTGTAGAGTCAGATGGTCATACTATTATTTTATCTAATGTTGTCACTCTTAGGAGCCATGACCGACCATTCCTGCGTACCTCAGAAGCCGTGGTTAACTATGGGTCTGGCAAGATTACATTCAGCTCATGCAACCAAAGAATCACTATAGACATGATCAGTGAGCCCAAGATCATAACTGTTGAGAGACATGTAGCACCGCCCAAAGTAGACTGTGACTTCATTACGGAAATAAAAGATTCCCAACTCTCTTTGAACGATCCTTGGATATAGGAAAACCTCTCTCTTGAGGAGGACCTGGAAAGCACAGTCGACGCATGCTCCGATGACATTTGGGAGACAGAATCAAACTTGCTAATGCATCTTTTTGATTCCCATGATTCATGCAGCCCGAACATAATGAGCCTAGTGCAGAACTATTCAACACATTATCAGAATCTCAACAGAACACTGAGGTCAGCAACTCTATAAAAGTTCAGGCAACACATCCACCCACTAGTACAGTTTTCGAAGTGACTGATAAGTTGGCTAGATCAGAACCGGACCTCAAGCCACTTCCAGCAGACCTGAAGTATGCTTTCCTTGCAAGTACAGGAAACATGTATCCAGTTATCATCAGCAACAAGCTGACTTCGGAGCAAGAATCTCAACTTCTCAAGGTTCTAGAGAAAAACCACAAGGCACTTGCTTGGCATGTATCAGATCTCTGCGGGATAAATCATGCTTTGTGTTCACACCACATTTACTTGGAAGAAGATGCCAAGCCATCTTGCAAATTTCAAAGAAGATTGAATCCTAATTCGAGGGACGTCATGATGAAAGAAATCACGAAGTGGTGTGACACATGCTTCATTTTACCTATCTCTAATTCAAAATGGGTGAACCCCTTGCACATAGTTCCAAAGAAGTCTGGGCTTACTATAGTTACAAATGATAGAGGAGAGGATATCTACTTGGGTAACGACATCCTGGCGTGTATGTGTTGACTACCACCGTCTTAATGCGACAACGAAGAAGGACCACTTTCCCTTGACATTCATTGATCAAGTTTTGGAAAGACTAGCTGTCAAGGAGTTCTTCTACTTCCTGGATCGGTACTCCGGGTACAACCAAGTGGCAATCGCCCCTGAAGACCAAGAGAAAACCACCTTTACTTTCCCGTTCGATATATACACTTTCAGAAGAATGCCCTTTGGATTGTGCAATGCACCAACGACATTCTAGAGATGTATGCTTGTAGTATTCGTCGAGATGGTAGGCAGTTTTCTCGAAGTGTTCATGGACGACTTCTCCGTCTATGGTGATAGCTTTGAGTCTTGTCTTCAACATCTGGATAGAGTACTTCAGAAATGCCATGAAGTCAATCTAGTATTATCATGGGAAACGAGCCACTTCATGGTCACATAAGGGATTGTGCTGGGTCATGTCGTTTCCAAACGTGGCATGTAAGCCGACCCGGTGAAGGTAGATGTGATCGCCAATCTTGAGCCACCTCAACTAATCAAGAATGTGAGGTCATTCCTGGTGCATGTGGATATCTACAGAAGATTCATCCGAGATTTTAGTCGCATTGCCCGACCTCTTACAGAACTTCTATGCAAGGAGACTAAGTTTAATGTAGATCAACAAGTTCTCCTTTCATTCTATCAGCTGAAGGAGCTCATCACTCAAGCTCCAATCCTACAACCTCCAGATTGGTCTCTCCCTTTTGAGATCGTGATGGATGCATATGACTTTGCAGTTGGGGCTATTCTAGGACAATGAAAAAACAAGTTGCCCTATGCCATTCATTACACGAGCAAAACATTAGATGAAGCTCAGAGGAATTATACAGTGACAAAGAAAGAGTTGCTGGCTTTGGTATTCACCCTTGAGAAGTTCAGATCATATCTTCTTGGACCAAAAGTCACCATCTTCACCGACCACTCTACTATCCGATATTTGCAGCAGAAGAAGGATGCCAAACCCAAACTGATCAGATGGATCCTTCTCCTCCAGGAATTCGATTTGAAAATCAAGGACTAGCCTAGAGTTCAAAATATGGTAGCAGATCACCTCTCCAGAATAGAGCATCGAGAGCCTCCGCTGAGCAGTACATCCATCCCAGACACCTTTCCTGACGAGTCGATTCTGGCCGTGGATTCGCTTCCTTGGTATGCTCATATTGTTAGCTACCTCGTCTCGAGGGTAGTACTGCATGATTGGACAAAGATTTGAAAAGACAAATTCTTATCAACGATCCATTTCTACCAATGGGAGGATCCTATCTTATTCAGGGAAGGAGCAGATTGCATTTGGCGCAGGTGTATCCCTCAGGAGGAG
This sequence comes from Ottelia alismoides, assembly GCA_037367405.1. NCBI lineage: Eukaryota > Viridiplantae > Streptophyta > Magnoliopsida > Alismatales > Hydrocharitaceae > Ottelia > Ottelia alismoides. The sequence goes on from JAZKJV010004008.1 coordinate 720,770, forward strand.
CATCATAGTGTCCTCAAGCATTGTCACTCGCTCGAATCTGGTGGACACCATTCTGGAGATCAAACGACAACAAAAGTACTTTAGTGTGGCTTTTGGTGGCCCACACTATTCAAGGATGCATCAGCCTTCGTCAAACGATGCACTGACTGTCAGATATTGAAAGGCACCCTCACAACAAAAAGACTCGATGCCCCTGAAGATCATTCAGATAGCAGATGTTTTCGATGCTTGGGGCATAGATTTCTTGGGACCTTTCCCCAACAGTCAGGGATATGAGCACATCCTTCTTGCCGTTGACTACGTGAGTCGCTGGGGTGAAGTTATCCCCGCTTGAGCTGCTGACAATCGCACGGTATGTCGCTTTCTGAAAGAAAACATCTTTTCACAGTTCACGATTCCGAAGATTCTCATATCAGACGAGGGTAGCCACTTCATTAACAAAGAGGTCAGGAAATTAACGAAGGAGTACGGCATCGAGGATCGAGTCGCATCTCCTTACCACTCCCAGACCAATGGCATGGTAGAACTATCAAATAGAGAAATTAAGACAATCCTTCAGAAGCTTCTGAAGCCAGACAGAAAGAATTGTTCCAACTCTTGGCTCAATCGGACCTACAGAACAACTTACAAGTCTCCTTTGGGCATGTCACCCTATCGTCTTGCGTATGGAAAACCATGTCATATGCCCGTGGAACTAATTCAAAAATCCTTATGGGCAATCAATATGTGCAATTTGGACTCACAAAGAAGTGGTCAGAAAAGAAAAGATGATCTAAATAGGCTCTTGGAATTTCGAGACTATGCATACGATAACACATTGATGTAAAAAGAGAAGATGAAATGTTGGCATGACCGGAACATCAGACGAAAGACCTTTGAAGTTTGACAGAAAGTATGGATATTTGATGCAATGTTGGGAATCTTCCTTGGAAAATTGAAGAGTAAATGGACAGGGCCGTTTCAAGTACGAGAAGTGTGTGACAATGGAAGTATTTCAATATCAAAATTGTCTTTTGACGCACAACCATTTGTTGTAAACAGTCAACTACTGAAGCCTTACCTTGAGCCTGACACTTTCTTGGCTGTTGTCTACTCGATTCAAGTACTACGCTCTGATGATACATCCACAACACTATCAGCATCGAAAGATTCATATAATGCAAGTCGAAAACTTTTCCTTTAATTTCTTATCTTTTCTTCTTTTCTTCTTTTCATTTTCAGTATCCATTCCCAAAAAGGAAAAAATGTGTGTGTATATATTTATAGGGTGTATCACCCCTTTTGTCAGTCTTCTATACTTAGGGCGCACCTTGCCCTAAGTATAGGGGGGTGTACACCCCGCCGATTACTTTCATTCTTTGATCCTCTCCATTGTCTCCTCTTCTCTCCTATACATAGGGCTCTCATACCCTAAGTATAGGGGGAGACAGTCTGAGTACGTTCTGTTCATACCCTCATTTCTTTAATTCTTATACTCTTCTATGCTCAGTCCGAGTTATGTCTTCTCTTTTTCTTTTTGAGCTATGAGGACATAGCTCGAGCTAAGTATAGAGGGGTCGTATATACTATGTATATACTTTAGTCATAACTCGTACTTTTGTATAATACTTTTGGCAAAAAATAATGTCAAATTCATTACAATCTTCAAATAAAAAGATGTTTATATCTCCTCAAACTTTTTTTGTACATACTGATTAATAAATAAGGCAAAAATACTTTTGCAAAATGTTTGAAAAATAGTTTAAAAATATGTTTGACAAATCTTTTGAAAAACTGTTTGGAAAATATTTTGTTAAATGTGGTCAACCTTTGTCAAAATATCTTTTGTTTGCAAAAAAATTATTTCCTTTATGTAAAATAAAAATATTTGAAAAATTAATTGCAAATGGTTAGAAAAATGCTTGTAAAAATATTTTGAAAAATCTATATTTACTGTTTGAAAAACCTTTGCAATTTTTTTTTCAAATATGTGTAAATGCTTGTAAAAATCGTTTGTGAAAATTATGTTGGACTATAGTTTTCAAAACTGTTGAAAAAAATGATTTTCAAATAACTTTGGAGGATTATACACACCATACTCAAAAGACTTTATAAATGTATGAAAGTGATCAATTATCCCTTGTAAATCCTTTAAGAACCAAAACTCTTGTATATATAAGATATATCCCCAAGTAAGGATATGTACCTATTTTCAAAAATCACAAAAACATCTGCAAAACTAAAAGTACCAAAAATATTTTGTATTTACACATCCTTTTGGTATATACTAATTAATAAATCAGGTTAAAAATATTTCTGCAAAATGATTTAAAAAAAGGGTGTGACCTGTTTGGAAAATTATTTTTGAAATGTTTTTAACCTTTGTAAAAATGATTTGATTTGCAAAAATCCTTTTCTTTGTGTGAAATAAGAGCTTTGAAAATCTATTTACAAATGATTTTGAAAATGGTTGTAAAAATATCGTGGAATATATACATTTATATATATATATATATATATATTGTGTGACAAATCTTTGTAAATGACTCTCAAATGTTTATAAATGTTTGCAAAGATTATTGTGTACTATAGTTTTCAAAATTATTTATAAAGAATATATATATATATATCAAATTCTTTACCAATTGTATATATACCTAAATAAATAACTTGGTAAAAAAACTATAAATTCTTTAAATTCTTTGCAAAATTCTTTGTGTGAAAATTCTTTTCATTTTCAAATTCTTTTTGAAAAAATTGCATCATTGCACATAGCATTTGCATAGCATTCATATTCTTTTGGATTGAGCTTGATGATTGAAGACATCAAAATAAAGTCGAAGATTGGAGCTTGGTTGGATCTTACTACACCTAACTACACCGGGACCTTATGGGAACTAGGTTTAAGCTACTTCAGGTCTGTTGGGACTTAATTCTTTAAGACGCAGGGCTGGGTTCAAATCACCCCAACTGACTAACTAGAACTTTTCGAGATGCACACAAGAATCTTGTCGGCCGTGGCCTAACTTGGACACTTTCACCTTTCACTTGGCTCAACTAAGTTGGAGTGGTGAGTGGAAGGGATTTTTCGGCCTGAGACGCACACGGGTGGTAACATTCGTCCTCATCTAGGAAGGGAAGTGCACCCAACCTGGTCCAGATGCCATGAAGTCAAATGAAAAGAGAGTATGGGTTGCAATAAAGCTTCAAAAGAGGGATAGTCTTCTGGCTCAAGAGGAAAAACTCGTTATGTAAATGCTGCTGTAAATAGTATGTTGAAAAAAACTCCAAAAAAGTGGACAGGCCAGCAAATAAAAATAAAATGCCTATCGGAGTATTTATATGTTGTATAGAAAATAAGCAAACTTGAGCATCAAAGTTATACCATGTGAGCCTGTAGCTCGATGAGTTGACTACACTAGTCATGCATCCCGGGAAAGGTAGCTACACTGGCTACCGTCCATTCTTCTCTTCACCTCCTCCTCTTGAGTTGGATGCCACTTGAACTGAGAAGGGAATACCCCGCTCCTTGAGGACTGATGAATCTCAAATTCATCACTCTAAGTCTCATTAATTAAGCTCCAATCCCTTAAAATCATTGGCATTTCTTAATTTATTCTACATAATTAGCATTCATGCATGTTTTAATAAGATATGTATTCTGTCACTCTTTTCTGCACACAATAAGAAACCAAAAATCCCAGCTAAAATTGACCTGTAAATAGCCTAATTTCCATGAATTTTAACTAATTCATGCTAACTCTGAATAACCCAAAACCACCTCCACTGTGTACATATCACTAACAAGAATAAATGAAAAATACAAAAAAAATCACTAACCAAAATAAGTGGACCAAAAACCTAAACCCTAGTTTTAGGATTCCTGGACTAAAACCCTCAAATCTTCCCCCATCCAATGACCGTTTTAATCCTACTCACTTTTGAGCTAATGTACATTCAATTACCTTCAAAACAAGACCACATTTAAGTGAATCGGAGCTCGTATGTGAAAGTTGGGTGTTGGGCATCTTTTGTACATTTTGTATTTTAGCAGTTTTTGACCTATTATTTTATGTACAAAATTAACCTATTTTATTTTTTTTGTCTTCTTTGATGAATATTTTATTAAAATGCACAAAAATCTAAATCCAAACTGAGCTTGAAATTAAAGAAACAAATTGAGTCCGAGTCTTCACTAACTATCTTTACAAAATTGGTCTTTTTCGTCTTTTATTTTATTCCTTCTTTTTCTTAATTAATAAAAATCCAAAAAATTAGATTAATGTTTCTATATTTATCTTTGATTTTACCATATTTTTCTGGATTTTTTATCTGGTTCAAAAATAACAAAAAATTATAAAACCCAAAAATCAAGGTATTCTATTTACATGAGATACTCCAAAAAATCACTTTATGCAATTGATCGATTTTGGTTTTATTGTCTTCATGAAAGTTGTAGATCTCATCGAGGTGAGTAATTTTTGTGAAGAAACTTTTTTAATCCGAGGTTGTTTACTATTTCTTTTCTATTTTTCTTTGTATTTATTTTCTGAATTTTGTGGTGCTAACACGTGGCAGCTCCTGGAGCTGCCATTCTCAGCCAATTTTTAAGTTTTTATTCATTCAATTTTTTATTAGAAAAAGTAAAAAGCATCGCACGTGCAGCGCACGTACCGACCCCGCACGTGCACTGCACGTACACCACCTCCTCGCCCCTTTACACCATGTGGCGCTACCAGGGCCGTCCGATCTCAGCCAATCGGACGGCACCTGTAGCCTCGTCTTCCCCACTCACTTTCCCAATTCGAACCGCCTCCTGCCACCCTGATTTCTCCGCCGCGTATCTCGCCGGCCACCGCCTTCTCTAATCGCCACGCGATCTACGCCCATCTCCGATCTCCACCGTATCTTCGTCATCCCCTCAAACCGAATCAAATCAAATCACCGCAATCCCCAACTCCCATCTAAAAGCTCCTCCTCTACGACCTTCGAGACTTATCCATCGATTTGCATCTTCAATTCTTCGCCAGTGGTGACAGCCCGACGAAGTTATCTTTCACGCGGTGAGGTCCAAGCTGCAAGTAGCTCGTCGTAGCACCGCTCCCAAGCATACTGCCCCTGCTCCGGCCCTCCTTCGACTGCCGTCGAGGCTACCAACACAAACTTCATCAACCACCGCCTCCATCTCCGATCGCTATCACCACCGCTCTCCATCTTCGATCAATCGAATCACCTCCATCCTCGATAAATCAAATCGCCTTCATCTTTGACAAAGCCTCGAGCGTCGAGCTCCAGCCAATGCATCGCCATCTTCATCGACTCCAGCCACTCCCGCCACCTCGCCGGTCTGCTCTGCCGACTCCGACCATCAGAAGCATCATGTCGCGCCTTGCCTTCGTCCTCAACATCACCGCCAGGAGCACAGTCAATGACAACCACTGACGAACCCTTTGACCAACGACTGGTGCCACGTAGCTGCTTCCTTCACCGGTGCTCCGCCTCTCCACCGACGCCTGCCGGTCGTGTGTCGTCCAGTATCAATCGTCAGATCATCATCTGACCATCTAGAAGGGAGATCCACCTCAACCGTCAGATCAACATCATATCCATCTTCATCGACGGTCCTGACTCGCTTCGAAGCTAGCCATGAACCACCCTCCAAGCCTGGAGCCTTGGTCCACTCTGAAGCAAGTGAAAGCGCCACGTGGAGGCTCGTGCCGACCCTCCATCCGAGCCCGCCTCCGCACGCGAAAGTCATTGTTCAGAGTGAAACTGAACTAAAGGCCCTCTCTGTAGGACTCGCTATCTATGCCACAAGGCTAATCTGCGACAAGCTGGATCTCCGTATGAATTCTCATTCGAGAAGTGCCTCTTAGGTATAGACAAGATATAGTACCACAAAGCTAGGGGACTACAATAGAGTATGCCTAATTCCTTCAGTGAAAAGCTTCGACGCTAGTCTACTTGGTGACTCTCGGAGAGGGTTCAATATCAAATTGCGGAAGGTTTGACTTCGAAGAAGTGTGACCTCCATGAAGAATTGCATGGAAGCCTCTGGAGATCCCCCTATTTGCACCTCAGTCCCACCGACGCAGCATGTGCCCTTTGGAAATTTTACAAACAACATCCCAGAGCTGCCGGTAATTACACATAAGCCCTTCTGCATTTTGTTATATTTTTATATTTATATATTGCATAAATACCCCTATATTGCCCATCACTTTTGGACCTCTTTATTACATTATTTTATTATTCAAAAATAGGCATTTTGTTCTACAAATAATTCTCTACATCTTGACATATTGTGGATATTTTTGTGACTAATGGTTAATTAATAATTAATTATTTTGTGGAAAGTTACATACTTTGCCCATTTTGTGCTCCTATTTTTATAATTAATCAACCTTTTCTCCAAAATTCCCAAAAAATCATGGATTGTTGAATTAATTATGTTTAACATTGTGCCCAAAAAGAATCACATTTGGGCATAGTTTTCCCTGTAAAAATCATTTTGCATAATTCAATATTTGATTTTTAATATGTATTAAATCTCACATTTTCGAGGTTTAGGATTTTTCTGAGATCAATCACCTAGTGATAGATCTTATATAATTTTATCCCCTGAAAATAATCAGGTTTTATATTTATTATAATTAAATATTGAAATCCACTTTGTTTGCATTTAAAAATTCATAAAAAATTCATCTTGCATCCAAAAATTCCAAAAAAATTACATTGCATTCATTTCATCATAATTATCATCTTGGCTAAGTTTCATATTTTTTAGACATTGTTTGATCGATATTTACATTTTAGTCCCTAAAATAGGCCAAAATTGCATTTTGCATCCTTAATTGCATAAAAAAATTACAAAAAAAGACCGCCTCGAAAACTATGCACAAACTTTGATAGATAAAATTCTGGGTTGTTCATTTGCCTCCTTGTTTTCGACCTTGGGACTTGCCCAAGTGAAATAAATATAAAACCACATGATTAAAACTTGATTAAATCCTATTGTGGTTATTTCTCGACGAATTCCGATTGCTCGCCTACAATGAAATGACACATTTTTTTAACGCACGATAATTCACAACATACATCTATTTAAATAGTGCAATCTAGGAACCGTCAGATGGCTCCGTTGTCGGGGAGGCAAACGGCTTAGTTTTTGTTCAAAAATCCTTTTGTTTGGTTTTCTGTATTCGGGTAGTCTCGACCCCTGAATTTTTCACTATAAATTCCATTTTTCTTGCATTTATTTTATTTTATTTTCAGCATTTATTTTCTTGTTTTTATTTTTTATGTCACTCTCTTACATTCTCTCTCTTATTTTTCTTGTGAGGTACACGGCGTATGTGGATCGGTTTTTTCAAGAGCCAATGCATCTTCATCGACTTCCGAAAAAACCGCAATTAATTTAAGATCGAGTCGAGTCATGAGAGAACGTAGAGTTTAGGATTCTATTTTCTGAAATTTTTAAATTCTGTAATTACTTTCTCATTTATAACGGTGTCCGTTTGGACTCTCACGTGTGTAAAAAGACCTTAACTATTCTTGTGGTGTGTCGTGGCCTGTTTAACTCTCCGGTGAGGGTGGGGCCCGACTTGAGTGGCGCTTAGGATAGACCTACACTCACAGCTTTCAAAGCATTTTTAAATTTTTGATTGTGCTCGTAGGACCTAGGGCCACACTTCACTTTAATTGAAACACACATTAGATCGTTCAATTTAGCCATATTCAACTCAATTATTCCCCGCTAATAGAACTTTCTACTAGGTGCGGTTTTTCATCGGCTTGCATTCATCTCGATTAATTTTTTCAATTTCTGTATTGCATCCCATATGAAGATTGCGAGGATTCACTGTAAGTCTTCTAATTGAGCATACATCATTGTTTTCGCGTGCATCGACTTTTCTCGAATTTCTCCCTCTAGTATTATCACATTATTTTTATTGAAAATGGGACTGGACGATCGACGTGTATTTGTGCTCATTTAATGCTTCAGTGATCGCCTAATTAAAATTGGGACTGTTAAATATAGTCGACTTTAAATAACTCATAAAATTGAGAATTTTTGCGGGAGAGCAACCCCGACCTTGGATTCTTTTACATTTCTGAGTGAGTGAGAGATGGCACTTAAGGCTAGAGCCCAAACCTGAATTTTCATATTGACTACTGATTCTACCAAAAATGATTAGCTACTTCTCAGTGAGGATCTAACAGGTAGCCGGTAAATGGTCCGGATTTCCTTAGCAGAGTGGGTCATTTAGAGGACACTGCGTAAGGCTCCGTCCTCAAGTAACGGGTAGTCGTTCTACGGCCCGTACTTACTCCCATATTGGATGAAAGTAGGTGCAACTAGTCGTAAGAATTCGGGCCAGTCATTAGGAAAATTTCTGGCACCTAACGGCTCGCTAAATTCTTTCCAAGATTGATTTATAACCAACTAAAATTGAAAAGATAATTGCCGAACTCTTACGGCTTCATTGTATGAGTTGGTGAACCTGGGGTTTGATTTGTGTTTGATTTTGCGTGCGTGAACTGATTTCGAAAATCAAAGCCGCACACTTGTGCCATCACTCTCCTTTTGTCAACAAATAAACCTACTTTGAAAATCATGGAACTTGTGTCCAAGAACTCTCCAGATCCAGATCATGAAAATCAATTCTTTTCGAACAAACCCAAACTGTCATTCATTTCAGCTCTTACAAAAATGGCAGAACATTTATCCGAGAATCCATCAGAGCTATACTATGAAAATGAATTCGTATCGGTTAGACCCAAAACTTCAAAGTTTCCTCCAACTACACTCCATCCAACATCCACAAGAGACTCTCAACCACCAATAGATCCAACACTCTCTACAAATCCTATCTACTTCATGAATAACAATCCTTTGTATTCGGATCATACAAACCAACAACCGACTGAGGTACCCACTTCTTCATATGTCAATCCACTCTTCTCCGATCATATGATTCATCCTTCGTATTCGATAAATGTCAATCCATCATTCATGGGAAATTATAGCCACATGATCGAATTTACCAATTCTTCTCATCTCCCATCTACCTGACCCTTGAACAGAAATGATCAACCATCATCTTGGATCGACTATGACAACCCTATCTTCAGACATGACACTCATACAGAGGACTGGACTGACAACATAGAAACACATAACCCATGTATATTGACTCCACAATATCAAGGTCCGACCAGTCATGATAAAAGGATTGAACTCTGCTCGGACCAACTCCACATGCATGGACCATATAAGCAGCCTTCTTCCATATATTTTGAGGAGAAATTTTCAGAAAATAACTATTATATTTGGATATTTCAAGAGACTCTTCTCCTAGCACATACAGGAAAATGGAATATGAAATTATTGAATCTCAAATACAAAAACACACCTCGACTGCTCCCATGATTGACCATGAAAAGATTTTGGATGATGATATTTCAAGGATAAACAAGAGATTTGATTTAATGGAGGATAGATTTCAAAAGTTTGCCGATCGATTAATTTCAATCTCTGGTAGCTTGGACATAAAAATGAATGAGGAAAAGATTGGATCTTGTTTTGACAATTTTGAGGATATTCAGAAACTTAGGGACGATTCTAACAGTGGCACTTCTACATATTACTTCCTTAGAAATGACTATGCCTCTGACTCTTACTCGGAACATCAAAGCCCCTTCTCATCTCCGGAAGACACCACATCACCACACCACATAGAAAATACCAAAAAATTGAAATATTAGAAAACAACAAAAAATCGAAAATCTCGAAAAATATATAAGAATTGAAACTGAAGAAGATCTGAAGAAATTGGATCCTAATGTACGGGAAGCACTGGAGAAGAAACTGATCTTTGAACTTCCCTTTATACAGGCCATTGAACACTTCCCAGACCTTAAAGGATTTGTAATGGACAAATTAGCGATGAAAAAGTCGGGCAGGATTAGAATAAAGACTGAAAGACATATCTTGTCAATGGCCTCCTCCTTGGTGTTGAGGAGAAAACCAAGAGCGCATAGTGAAGCAGTTGCCCAGATTTGACCGTGAAATCAAAGACATAATTTTCACCCATGCTCAAATTGATGATGATTCACCGATCATTATCCTCCCGACCTCTGTATTTCACGAACTCAAACTCAGACCGATCAGGAAGATATGAGAGATTGTTCAATTGGCTGACCGATCGATAAAACGGCTAAGATGAATCATTTCTGTCATCATTACATTCCAAGATGCTCCACTCAAAGTAGAATTCATGATCATTGATATTGAGCATAAAGGAGAATTCACCAAGTCTCCAATTATTCTCGGAAAGCCATTCTTAGCATTGGCCAAGGCAATTATTGAGAGTGAGACTCGTGAAATCAATTTTATAGCATTGGAATCACTTCGATCTCACCCAGTCTTTGAGGAACCATAATTTTCTGAGGCAACCCATGAAGTCCTCGATAGTCGTAACCGCCAAGTAGTAGAAGAGCCCTACCCTGTTTCTACACCTGATATAGCGGTTGTTGATGAGACTATTGGTTTAGAGACTCTCTCTCCTGCTCCATTCCCAACTGCTCTCACTATGGAGAATCAAGTATACGAATCATATAATCCAGAGACTTATGCTTGGTCGCATCCTGGGTCAACCTATTCTGACTACGTTGATCACGCCAACTTAACATATGAATGCTCCAACATCAAATTAATTGAGAACGAACATGCATAGACTCTCCCCAGTATTTCAATTCTTGCGGATCTCACAGTAGAAGAATGTTTCTTATATGATCCCGAGACATATGCATGGTCACACCCTGGGTCAACCTACTTTGAATACCTTGACCAAAACTTCCCAAATCAAGAGTGCACCAGCATTAAGAAGACTAAAAACAAACATGCAGGACAAACACTGACCAAGGAGAAGAATTCCAATGGTTATTCATCTAGAGATTCAAGTGGATCGACACCTTCACAAAACAAAAAGACTACTCCTTCATCTAAAAAGAAAGTCACGTTTGACCTTCCAGAAGAGGAATCATCTGATGATCCCTCATAAGGTCCGGAAAAGGTAATCTACATGAGTGAAGTCTGTTCCGTAGTTCTAAAACCATATCTGCGTAAGGATTCAAACTTCGATTCATGTTGGACGACTCCCGTTCCTCACTATTATTCATCAAAAGCTGATGCTCCTGCTCTCATCAAATACATTGGAATTATTTCTTATGAGCTGACTGAGACTGGTGCTTCAGAGTATTCATCCGAGGACAAAATGATTGATCTCAAAAAGGAACGAATTTTGAGGAAACAATTGAAGAAACAAAAAGACAAGAATATCTGGAGTGTGTCCACTTTCAAATATTATTCCTATGAGGATAACTCTAATGATGGTTACCTTCATCTGACTCATAGGCTTCATCTACTATCCATCATGATTTTTCTGAGGATAACACTGATAACAGTTGGGAATTATATGCTTCATCTCCTTCTCATCATTACGATCTCCAATCGCAGGCTCACAAAAAGATCGACCGAAAACTGCCTTAATCATCGGCTACCCACCCTCCCTCCCGACCACATCGGTCTCCTTGTACATCTTCTTCCTCTACTTAGGCCAAGGCCTAAGTATATGGGGGGGGGGGACCGATGCCATCTATATATATCATTTCCTTCATCACACTCCTTCTTACTATCGCCTCATTCAACCCTTCTTCCGTACTTAGGCTGACCAGAGCCTAAGTATAGGGGGACCCGATTCCCATTTGTATATACTCTCTTCATCCACATATCCCGACTGCCTCATTTTTTTCGCTCTTCTTCTATACTTAGATTGTTTATAGTCTAAGTATAGGGGGCGGCCAATCTGTCTTTTTCTTTTTATTATTCACTCTCTTACGCTTAGCCCGCACTATGTCTTCTTTACGGTTCTTGTGCTCTAAGGACACAACACTCGCTAAGTATAGGGGTCTGTATATATACTGTGTATATATTTTACCCATATCTCGTACTTTCGCGTAAGTCGATATGTATTTACGAGGTGGGTGATTAATTTGAAAAAAAAGTTTTGTTACTGACACTGGCTGTGTCCAACGCAAAAATTTTGAAAAAAATGGCTTTTTATTCAATTTTTGCATAAAAATCCCTTGCATAAAAATAATAATTCAAAAAACACAAAAAATGTATCCGCATTCCACACACCTGCACTTCATCCAGCATTTCATTCATTTGCATCTGTAAAAAGTCTTTGGGTTCTGAACCATGTTATGAGCAGAAATCGAGAGTGGTCTGGACTTGACCTTAATCCACCTAATTTTCAGAGGAACTTCACCGCGAAATAGGATTTTGGAAACTTCAGGTGTTTGACTTAATTCTTTGAGTCCACATGACAATGTGCAACGTTTGACTCTTAGTGTCTAACCCGATCTCTTCATTCTGGGTACAACTCTGGAATAAGGAATTAATTTGTACTCTCGCACTATGCACTTAGCTCAACTCAGACGGGATGTTGGAAGACTGTGTGAGTCTCTTTTCTGGTAGCGTGGAAATCTAAAGACCGGAGTACGGGTTGAAATAAAGCTTCGGAAAAGGGTTGGACGACTGGGCACAATTTTTTTTAAGACCCCAAAAAATGTACGGAAACAAATATTCTATATCCGTAGTGGCACAACAAGATCCAAGCAGAACCACTAAAATACCAAATACAAAGAAGCCATTATCAAATAAATATCTGACCAAAAAGGTCCAAGCTTCAAGAAAACATGCAGATCTTGGTGGAGACTCGGCTACACTGGCCGGCTTCACAAGGAGAGGTGACTACACCGACCACCCTCCAGTTCTTTTCTCCTTCTTCTAACTTCTCCCCCAATTCGATTGTGAACATAGCATGACAGACCTTAGAAGGAAATACCTGACTCCCCGAGAACGAGTTACTGGAGAGGAGGTTTGCATGGTAGTCCGGGATTCTGGATGGGAAGAGCTAAAACCTTTCACACACATGAGTCGATTGTTCAATGTTTATAGGGTATGCTTTGGGAAGAGGATTGATCTAAGATGACTTCTGAGCTGGAACTATGACAATGACGTGTTGAACTTGAGGGCTTTTGATTTTAATATTCTAAGTCTCACAGAAGTTCCACCAAACTAATAATCCAAAGGTTGAGTTTAGTTTCATTTTCACCTTCATCTCATGGTCTTGGTATGGAACCCAATCTCATTTCTTTTTGATGCTCAGGGACAAGCATGGTTTAAGTATAGGGGGATGATGAATCTCATATTCATCACTCTAAATCTCATTAATTAAGCTCTAATCCCTCAAAATCATTGGCATTTCTTCATTTATTCTGCATAGTTAGCATTCATGCATACTTTAATAAGAATTGCATTTTATCACTCATTTCTGCACAAAATAAGAAGCCAAAAATCCCATCTAAAATTGACCTGTAAATAGCCTAATTTCCATGATTTTTAACTAATTCATGCTAACTCCGAATAATCCAAAACTACTTGCACTGTGCACATATCACTAACAAGAATAAACGAAAAATACAAAAAATCACTAACCCAAATAAGTGGACCAAAAACCCAAACCCTAGTTCTAGGATTCCCGGACTAAACCCTCATATCTTCCCCATCCAATGTCCGTTTTAATCCTACTCACTTTTGAACTAATGTACATTCAATTACCTTCAAAACAAGACCAAGTTCAAGTGAATCAGAGCTCGTATGAGAAAGTTGGGTTTAGGGCCTCTTTTGTACATTTTGTATTTTAGCAGTTTTTGACCTACCATTTTATGTACATAATTAACCTATCTTATTTTACTTCTTTTTTATTTGTCTTATTTGATGAAAGTTTATTAAATTGCGTAAAAATCCAAATCCAAACTGAGCTTGAAATCAAAGAAACAAATTGAGTTCGAGTCTTCACTAACTGTATATACAAAATTGGTCTTTTTCGTCTTTTATTTTATTCCTTCTTTTTCTTAATTAATAAAAATCCAAAAAAAATTAGATTAATGTGTCTATATTTATCTTTGATTTTACCATATTTTTTCTGGATTTTTTATCTGGTTCAAAAATAACAAAAAAATTATAAAACCCAAAAATCAAGGTATTCTATGTACATGGGATACCCCCAAAATATCACTTTGTGCAATTGATCGATTTTGGTTTTGATGTCGTTATGAAAGTTGTAGATCTCATCGAGACAAGCAATTCATGGAGAAACTCTTTCGATCCGAGGTCATTTACTATTTCTTTTCTATTTTTCTTTGTATTTATTTTCTGAATTTTGTGATGTTGACACGTGGCAGCTCCTGGAGCCACCACATGTCAGCCATTTTTTTAGTTTTTTATAATTGTTTTTATAAAAAACAAAATTAAAAAGCATTGCACGTGTAGCGCACGTGCCGACCCCGCACGTGCACTGCACTTGCACCACCTCCTCGCCCCCTTACGCCACGTGGCGCTACCAGGGTCATCCGATCTCAGCCAATCGGACGACGCATGTAGCCTCATCTTCCCCACTCACTTTCCCAATTCAAACCGCCTCCTGTCGCCCAGATTTCTCTGCGGTGTATCTCACCGGCTGCCGCCTTCTCTAATCGTCATGCGATCTACGCCCATCTCCGATCTCCATCGTATCTTCGTCATTCCCTCAAACCGAATCAAATCAAATCACTGCAATCCCCAACTCCCATCTCAGGCCGACTCGCCTCTGCTATAAAAGCTCCTCCACCGCGACCTTCAAGACTTATCCGCCAATTTGCATCTTCAAGTCTTCGTCGGGGGTGACAGCCCGACGAAGCCATCTTTCATGTGGCGAGGTCCGAGCTTCATGAAGCTCGTCGCAGTGCTGCTCCCAGGCGTACTGCCCCTGCTCCGGCCCTCCTTCGACCACCATCGAGCCTACCAACACAAACTTCGTCAAAACTGCCTCCATCTCCAATCATTATCGCCACCGCTCTCCATCTTCGATCAATCGAATCACCTCCATCCTCGATCAATCGAATCGTCTTCGTCTTCGATAAGGCCTCAATCGTTGAGCTCCAGCCAATGCATCGCCATCTTCATCGACTCTGGCCACTCCCTCCACTTCGCCGGTCTGCTCTGCCGACTCCGGCCATCAGAAGCATCACGCCGTGCCTCACATTCATCCTCAACGTCACTACCAAGAGCACAATCAATGGCAACCACGGACGAAACCTTTGACCGATGACTGGTGCCACGCAGCTGCTTCCTTCACTGGAGCTCCGCCTTTCCACTGATGGCTGCCGATCGTGTGTCGGCCAGTAGCAGCTGTCAGATCATCATCTGACCATTCAGAAGGGCGATCCACCTCAGCCGTCAGATCAACATCAAATCCATCTTCATCGACGGTCCTGACTCGCTCCGAAGCTAGCCCCGAACCACCCTCCAAGCCCGGAGCCTTGGGCCACTCTGAAGCAAGAGAAAGCACCACATGGAGGCTCATGCCGACCCTCCATCCGGGCCCGCCTCCGTACGTGGAAGTCATGTGACCTCCAGGAAGAATTGCAAGGAAACCCCTAAAGATTCCCCCTAGTTGTGCCTCAGTCCCACCGATACATGCCCCTTTGGAAATTTTGCAAACAACGCCCAGTACTTTTGGTAATTACACATTATCCCTTCTGCATTTTGTTTTTTTTTATATTTATATATTACATAAATACCCCTGTATTACCCCTCAGTTTTGGACCTCTCCATAACATTATTTTATTATTCAAAAGTAGGCATTTTGTTTTACAAATAATTCTCTACATCTTGACATATTGTGGACATTTTCGTGATCAATGGTTAATTAATAATTAATTATTTTGTGGAAATATGCATACTTTTCCTATTTTGTGCTCTAATTTTTATAATTAATTAACCATTGCTCTAAAAATTTCTAATAAATCATGGATTGTTGAATTAATTGTCTTTAACATTATACCCAAAAAGAATTGCATTTACATGCTTAGTTTGTCATGTAAAAATCATTTTGCATAATTTAATATTTGATTTTTAATAGGTATTAAATCTCACATTTTTGAGGTTTAGGATTTTTCGGAGATCAATCACCTAGTGATAGATCTTAAATAATCCCCTGAAAATAATCAGGTTTATTATAATTAAATATTGAAATTTACTTTGTTATCATTTAAAAATTCATAAAAAATTCATTTTGCATCGAAAAAATCCAAAAATATACAATGCACTCATTTCATCATAATTATCATCTTGGCTAAGTTTTGTATTTTTCAGACATTGTTTGATTGATATTTACATTTTAGTCCCTAAAATAGGCCAAAATTGAATTTTGCATCCGTAATTGAATTAAAAATTACAAAAAAAGACCGCTTCGAAAATCGTACACGAACTTCTTTAGACAAAATTTTAGGTTATTCCTTTACCTCTTTGTGTTCGACCTTGAGACTTTCTCCACTAAAATAAATATAAAACCACGTGATTAAAACTTGATTAAATCTTATTGTGATTATTTCTCGACGAATTCCGATTGCTCGCCTACAACGAAATGACACATTTTTTAACGCACGATAATTCACGACATACATCAATTTAAATAGTGCAATCCAGGAACCGTCAAGGACAGAGTGCTGGATTGGGGAATCATTGAGTTGTCATTCTGGATAAGTTAATTCCTTTGTCATTAGTTGGGGGGAGCCACTATCACTTACACTGTACAAGTCAGCTTCATAGTCATAAAGGTTTGCGTATGATGTAGGCTGGTTCTGACCCAGCTATTGAGGTGGTTTGAACCAAATTCTGTGACCCTCTAAGGCTATTGTGCTTTAAATTTGGTTCCCAACCCGATTCCACACACAATTTCACATCAAGGTCTAACCTGAGCTCTAAAGTTTGATTTTGTAAAGACAAGTTTAACAACTGAAAGTAATTTTATTTAGTCTTTCTTTTTCTTTTCTTATTTATTTATTTTGATACTTATTGCATAAGTATTTGCTAGGGACTAACAGAGGCTAGTATAGGGGGTGATGAATCTCCATTTCATCATCTTTACTCTATCATTTTGGCCTTAAAATCCCTAGCTAATGCATGTAAATAGCATTAATTTCTACAAAATCGCATTCATTATTTATTGCAATAATTGTATAAAAAATAAGATTTTTAATGCCAAAATTATAGAATAAAGAGAAGAAAAGAAAAAGGGATAAAATATTGAAGATATTTTATGACCGTAATCCCTGAGACCAAGTCAAGAATTGAGTTGGTCGACAAGGAATATAGTAGGGGTAGAGAAGGGCCAAAAATACAATAAAAACCCAATTCTTTTATTCTTTCTTTAGTAATTTTTACACCTATTTTATTCTTTGTTATTTATTAATAAAATAAAGAAACTTTGTACATTAAATTTGTAGATAATAATGTAAATAAAAATACAAAGTTCAGTTTGTATAAAAACAATACACAATGTTCATTTTATACACAAAATAAAAATCTAAAAACCAAACTTTCCAGACCCATATCTTTCAAATAAACTCAAAACATAACAAACTCTAATTGTATATAACTTTTCACAAGCTATTTAATGGTGGTGGTTTTATATTTTTTGGAATTACTGTGTGAAAGTTAGGTTTCTGACCCTCATTCTATATTATATCGGTTAAAATATTCAATTCATTCATTATTCATTATTTTTTCACAAATTTATATTTTTGTAATTTGGTACTCATTATTTATAACATATGTTCATATTAAAACTAAAATAAAACCAAAAAGAAAAAAAATAAAATAAAATAAAAATAAGTCTATGTGAAAACACAAGCAAAATACCTATTACTTGTATATAAATAAAGGTGGATTTCATTCTTCTATTATTCTATTCTTTATCTTCTGTAATATTGTGAATATTATCTAGATTCTATTAAAAATATAAACTCAAAATTAAATTCACTAAATGCATCAAAATAAAATAATGTATAGAAAACATAGGTAACATACCTATAAGTATATCTATAAAATATACCCATTTATTTATTTAAGTATACAAATTACATCACAAAAATACGACAAAAATATATTTATACTCTTAAAAATATGTTGTAAATATATAAAATACAAGAAAAAAACAACAAAATATAAATATACAAAATAAAAATAAAAAATGTATAAAATATAGGCAAATATACCTATTAAAAATTAACTACTAACAAAATACACCAAATAAATAAATAAAATATTATTAAAATACTACATTAAATAATAAATATTTTTTATTTTATAATCCAAAATTAATAAAATCATTTACTAGGAGTAATTAATAAATCAATAATTGGTCAATTTTCTTTGTCGTTTTGCGTTGACGTGGACCAATCAACGTTTAGAGTTTGTTGATCGCTGGTCAACTCTCCTCTCAGCTCCAGATTAGACGAGACATATCCAATCCTCGAGTTTTCGCCCTTTTTCTCGGCCGCTCCATCCATCCATCGTGGTTGATCCCTTCTTACGAAATGATCATTGATCATTGTATATACACACCATGCTCTTTAATTTCTGGTATATGCGCCAAATCCTTGGTTTCTGCCAGTCAATAAGGGTAATCAACTTGTTCTATAAATAAAATCCTCCATCCCCCTTTGCTTCTTTGGTCACCGTCTCAAATCTAGGAGGCATCGTATTGGATCCTGCTGAACTTCTCGTGACATGAGGAGGCAGTACGTGGTCCGGCGAGTATCCAGGAGCACGAAGGAGCACCCACGGTTGTCCTGTCAGCGGCCTTGCTCCCTGAGCTCTCTCAAGTATAAGAGATGTTTCTTTTTCGTCTTTTTAGGTCCATTTTGATTCAAAAATTTCATTCCTGCATTTAGATTCATTTGTGGATCTTAGCTGTAGCAAAGAAAATCAAATCCATCGTTTGTCGAAGTCGAGCTCTCGTGAGCTCCTCCGTGCCCGATCAACCGTTCTCCGACCACGCTCTCACCCCCATTTTCCTCCCTACCCATTTCTTCATCCATTTCACTTTATAGCCCAACCAGATCTGCTCGAGATCTATGAACCGATGCTTCCTCTGCCACCCTCGCTGGAGCACCCGTCCATTCCCCCATCTCTTATCTATTCGATGCTTAATCGGGCTGAGGCATTTTGCCCTCAACCCGTAAACTATTTAGTACAGGAACCAAGCCAGAAGAACCCCTGTTGGAGTGTCTTTGAGGATAAAAAGGAGCTCTAGCAACCTTGGACCTCCAAGGCTTGATCAACGAGCCCCGGACATTGTAGAGCTATCCCCCTAATGCGGAAGGACGTGCCGAGCATGTAGAGCATCTCAGCATCACCGGAGGGGCCGTAGAGCTCGAGGAAATTGAGAACGAAGCTCGGGGAAGAAGACCTTCTTCCTTGTTCTTTGTGGACAGCAGCAACCGTCGGATGGGGTTCCACCTCCAGTTCTAATCATGGTCGTCCGATCATGATATGCTCCAACCGTCTGATGAAGTCCAGGATTGAATCTGAACTGTAGATCAACGAATCACTATCGACGCACAGGAGGACGACACGTGTCATGTATAAGTGACTAGGATCGTTGGATGGCATAATGTTTTGGGGTAAATTGCATATCCAGCTCGAACCTTTTTGCATTTATTATTTAATTCTATAAATAAAATACAACGTTTAAAAATAATTGGACATTTTGCTACTGGACCCATGATCTTTATGTATTTGTACTTTGGTTCATCCCAGAGTCACGTGTAGTCCCCACGTTATTGGGGAAATTTTGCATGCAAACCCCTGGCATTTTGTATATTGTAAACTAATCTTTACAAATTAAATAAATGTTTTATTACATTGGCTAAATTGCATATGTGCCACTGTCTTTTATTTTATTGGCAAAAATGCCCCTGCTAGTACTTTGATTTTTGTATGTTTTATCTATTTATTAAAAATACTTATTGAGCTCCAAAAAATCTACAAAAATAGGACTAAATGCTTCATGCCTTATACTTTTGTGCCCTTCTTTTTAATTGGCATTTTTTCCATTTAATTTTTTTATTAAAAATTATGAAGTGCATATATATATATATTCCTTGTTTAACTTAGAAAATACCAAAAAATAGGAAAACATCTCAAAAAATTCCAAAAAATGATATATAGTATATTTTATCCTATTTTATTTACAGACCAAAAATCATTAAAAATGGAAAAACAAAAGGCTTAAAAATCAAAATACCACAAAATATTTGATAGAAGTCAAAAAAATCCTATAAAAATCTAAAAAATATCTTTTTTCTATTTTATAATTATATTTATATAAATATTTATATGTAAAATTAATTTAAATAGTTTTAGAGTGTATTTACTATTTTTAAAACCCAAATCAATTTCGGGTATATATTTAATCCCTTATTTAGGATATTTTGGACTTTAAAATACATGAAAATTAGAAAAAAAAACTACAGAAAAATTCCAAAAAAATTAGAAAGATATTAAAAACCCAAAAACCATTTACTATTTGTATTTTATTCATATTTAATAACATTTATAAATCTACTAATATGTGTTGTATATATTAAGACTTATGAATGATAAATTAGTTATATAAAAGAAAAAGACATAAAAATATAAAAAATAATTTTGAAAATGCAAAAATATAAAACAAATATATATATATATAAAAGAATTAATTAAAAATTTAAAGCCCATTAAAAAAATCTATGCATATACATGATGAATGACTTGGTAATATATAAATAATCATAAGCTACCTGGATTACTCTCTGTGGTTCGACCTCTACATGCTTGCTTGCTATGCATTTTATGGTAGAGAAAATACATTTTAACCTTACTTGTGCTATTTATTATCTTTATTTGATATTGTGGGTTAATTATTGATTAAATCCAAGATATTCGTCGGTTACCTCGACGGCAGTGTTCCTGCCTTGTGTGGAACACATGACCGATGACTATCCCTTGGGTTTATCAGAGATAAGCGAGGACCGTTGGATCTCGCGATCCAAATGGCCATGATGGGGGCACAAGATGAGGGCTTGGATTAGATTAGGGGATCTGATCCAATGGTGGGAAGCGAGGCATTGGTGTGGTTGAGATGAAGGTGAGGGCTTCATCCTATGGTGGGGGTGAAATGAGTGATGTAGAGGAAGCATGGCCATTGGATGAAAGGTCATCAAATGGTTGTGATGGAAGTGGAATGGGACGATTCTGATGACATCAAGAAGAGGAATCTGGCGACTGAGATGGAAGTAGATATGGACGACCATGATGGTGATGGCGGAAAAGGGATCCAAAGGCCAAGGACAAAGCCAGGTGGTGTGAGGAGGTGCGGCCACATGGGCATCCCAGAGGGCAACACATGGCCCAATCAGATTATTTAAAAACAAAAAATAAAGGAAATTACAAAATAAATAATAGGAGACAAAATTAACGAAAACACAAAACATGGAAGTTGTAGATCTCGATTAGATCTACAAGTTTCATGTTGACCAAAAAGTCAAAAGATATAAAAACACAAATAGATATTTTTAGAAGCATTATATATATAAACACAGTTTTTAATTTCTCTGTGATTTTTTGTATTTTTAATTTATTTTTAAATCCAATATAAATATTTACAATAATTATTCTAATATTGGGGGGTTTTTAAAAGGGAACAAATAAAGAAAAATAAAGAAAATAAAAAGGTTAATTTAAAGATAGAAGTTAGGGTTCATTACAGGGTGAAGGATGATTGTTAATGAAGTGGAATTAATGAAGATTTGAATGAAAGTGATTATGCTCTGAAGATAAAAGAGAGTATAGTGATGATTAATCATAGATTCATCACACCCCTATACTTAAACTATGCTCGTCCTCGAGCATTTAAAGAATGAAGAAGTCGGATTAATTCCTGACAGTGCATGTGAATTTTCAAAGCTAAATTCACTAAAGATCCTTAATTTAAGTGATCCTAAAATTCTGGGCTCAATCATACTTTGGTAGAAAGGTATTCAACTTCTCTATTTTTCAGACTCTCTACCTCTCTACGTGTACATCAAATAGAAGTATATGATATTTAGTGGGTTGCATTAATGAGAGTCGAGTTGAGATGTCACCCAAGGTCCCAGTCTAGAAGACTCACCTCTAGACCTAATCCTCAACACTAAGGAATAAGTATTTTCTTGCATTCAATCCATTGTCTCATTAGTTTATCAGACTTGAAAGTGTAGATGGAAGGCCAGATAATGGAGGGCATAGGATTGTGTATTTTTTTATCTCGCTCACATCAGAACAGGGGTCCTCTCGAGTGCCTTATTACTCTGCGCATGTATATTTTTATTTGTAGATCACTCTGTCCGTCAAGAGATTTTTGAGTCGTCTACACTTGTTTTCCTGGGAATGCACCAGGGTGTGTCTTTTCTAGGTGTCTAATATACCTTCTACCCCCAGACTTGTAGCATTTACGATGTAGAGCCCTTTTTTTGGGTGCTAGCTGGACTCCTTTGGCCTAATTAATTTTGGTTCAAGTGGATACTTTGAAATGGTTGGGAGTGCTTGACTTTGATGTAATCTCTTTGTCATTTGACTTTGTGTAGAGAGAGCTTTTCAATATTTTTTATTTTCTTTTCTTTATGGCTAGCTCACTGCTTTTATCAAAAGTTGGTGGATACTTATCAACAAGTTTATTATGTTTCATTACACCCTGAAACAAAGGTAAATATCAAACGATAACATGTTAACTTGTCCGCATGCTAGCTAGGTTTTGCTAACACTTAGGCTTCTTGAAGCCTTCATTGACTTTATCCCATCCTCGAGCATCATTAAATCGGGTCTAAACTCAAATCTCCAATCTCAGTCCCTCTAGTGATAACTCAACTCATATCTTCAATCATGCAGTTATGGAAGTGATGTAGTGATCATATTCTTTAGAAGGTAAAGATGAAGAGTGCAATATAGCACTCAAATATTTCAAACTAAGAAATTATGGACTATTAAGTTTCAAACCGTAATTACTAAGGCTGGTTAACTCAGACTCTCAGGATCTCAAAAACAAAGTGTCCTCAAATCCTTACACCTTGAGAGATAGTGAATGTATCAGGAATACACCAACTCCAAAGTTAGTGATTTTTTGTGATTTTTGATTTTTGTAATTTTATGAGATATTTTCTTAAAACTTAAGAGAAATACTGACTGACCTAGGCTCATATGAATAGTTGCATCCATTTCCAGCAAGTATATGTATAAGTACGGACTGGTAGATTGCTACCCATATTACTTCAAGACATTGGCATTCACGTTGTCTTTTAACCACCCACTCTACTAAGGGTGACCATAGTTCCCTCACTGAGAAATGGCAACTCATTTTTAAGATCAGTAGTCAGAATCGTTGCTCAAGAAAAGTTTTGATTTTTTAGATTTTTATGGAATTTTTGAAAATAGTTAAATTTATCTACAAAATAGTTAGTCCCTCTATTTTGAAATGATTTTGAAAACATTTTCCAAACCTTGTCACATAATATATAGTTTTTCAAAATATTTTTCAAATGATTTTCAAAATGAGTAAAACCCCATTTTTTAAACCAATGTCAAATATTTTTCAAAATAGTGTAACATAGTTAGAAAAATTTTCAAAGAATTTTAGAAATATTTTACGAAAATTATTTCAAAAATACTCAATCCTTGCCTAAAAAATTTCAAAATACGAGCTATGGCTAAAGTATATATACAATATATATGGTGTACCCCCTATATATGCAGCTGAGACTTCAGTGGATTAAGGTGCGAGGGGAAAGAGATTGTTTCGGTCAAATTAGAGAGAAAGGCACCTCGCCGAGCCCCCAAATAGATTATATAGTAGAGTCTTAGCTTGAAGCTGTATGTGATACCTACGTCAACAATGAGTAGTCTCACTCAATCTCACAGCTAGTGGTGAATCAGTAGCTCGGATTCTACCATTTTCCATTCGGAATCCCAAGTACCCTGCGCAACCCGTCGATCATCTTTAAAGTGGGTTGATGAGCATGCTATTGGGGACGTTGCAATATATTTAAGAAGAAGATATCTCAGTCTCAGTGGACTGATATACCTCTTCAATCAAGGGAAGACTCTTTCAAGTTTCTGCATGCATCCGAGTCCTATGGAAGCATAGGCAGCATTGACGGAGGGCCATCAGGTAGTTCTCTTCGCCCTAGGCTCACTTATCGACTTTCGGGAAATTACCTTAGTCAGTCAAGTTGAACCCCTCATCATAGACCTTCCACGCATTAATGTCGAATCTTTACCGGAGCATATGTATCAAAATACAAAGGGTAGGTCAATGCGGGGTTTTTGCTCGTCTGTCCACTTCCTCCTGTGTTCATCTCGAGTGTCCGGTCGGGTCCTCTTCTTTGTCTACAACCTTCTTCTGATAATATAATAGTTGATTGAAGTACGGTATTATTCCTTTATGAGCATTGATTGGTTATAATTTGTTGTGTCCTCGTATCACTAAGTGATATGAAGCCATAACCCAGGATAAATACAAGGTGATATTACTTAATTGACTCGAATGTTCCTCCTATACTTGGGTAACAATGACTTAAGTATAAAGAGGGAAGAATGAATGACTCGAGTCCCCCATACTTAGACTGAGAGTAGCCTAAGTATTAGATCTGCAATAAAGGTGGAGGGACATGTGGTGAAAAATCAGTAGCCGTACAAGGTTCCCTCTATACTTAGGCTGAAGAGTGTTCTAAGTATTTGGATGTGGAATTTAAGGACGGAGAACCGGTGATTAGTAGGGTTAGATGGGGGGGGGGGGTGGATCGTCTAGGGATACATGAGGATTGGGAAGAATAGTCATCCAAGGCTCAATCATTTAAGAAATACCTTTGATTCACTAAGTCACACGTGAAGACCAACAAGGGTTGATCATTTATCTTGTCCTAAAGGGGACGGTCTAAACCGTCGCTGAAATGATTCTGTGGGCGTCGCGAAAAATATTTGAGCATAGGGGATGGTTTCGACCGCGCCCTATAGCTTTGGATGCGATGGCTTAAACCGTCGCATTGTATGCACGTAGGGGACGATGTATAAGGGATGAGCATCACCGTCCCTATTATTCATTGCAGAAGTGATGGTCGTAACCGTCCCCAATGGTTGGATAAAGGGGATGTTCGTAATTATCACCTTTTCTGGTCAAATGAGACGGTGGTAAAGGGGACGGTTCTGTGACCATCCCATCTAAGTAGAAGGGGCGGTTTGCATAGGAATGAGGACGGTTGTTGACCGTCCCCTCTGGGTCCTCTGCTTGTAGTGATTAGATCATAAAACCTCTTTACTTAATGTCTTTATAATCAATGGAAAATGAAGTCCATGAACCCACTGAGCAGCCTTCTGGAGGTCAACCAATTGACCGGACCAAATTACTCTGATTGGATCCGTAATTTGGAGCTTGTACTCTCGGCTGAGCGCATCAGTTATGTGCTCTCAGAAGACAAGCATGAAAACCCTAAATCTAAGGAAGAAAAAGCATACAATGATGAGTATGATGAGGATCATGTCTTGGCTAGATGCTACATCTTGGGTTCTCTCTCCAATGTTCTTCAAAAACAACATGTGGAGATGAGTACTTGCCAAGAAATCATGCAGAATCTGAAAGATATGTTCAGTGACATTAACCGCACCGAGCGGTACAATGTTATGAAAGAACTCATTCACTGCAAGATGTAGGAAGGGACTTCGGTCCGTGAACATGTACTCAAAGTGTGTGGGTACTTACGGGAGCTGGAGACTCTGGGGGCAACCATGGAAGCAGACATGCAATCCGATTTCATTCTGCAGTTGTTGCCCAAGTCTTTCAATAACTTTGTGGTGTCATTCCACATGAACAAGCTGGAACTGACAAATGCTGGGCTTCTTGCTGCATTAAAGTCTGCAAAAAACGTAAGGAAGAAAGATGGTCCCGCTGGCAATGCAATGGTTGCACAGGTCAGAGGGAAGCGCGGTCGGAAGCATGGTTCTCGGAAGGGCCTGGCCAGAAGAGAAAGAAGAAGGGACAAAGTGTTGGCTCATCTTCCAATGCATCCACTCTAATGACGTCGAAGAAAACCAACGTCTGTCACCACTGCAAAAGGCCGGGGCACTGGAGGCGTAATTGTCCGGATTACCTGAAGTCGGTCGACAAAGGTAAAGCCCCAGTTGGTATGAAATCTACTTTTATCATTGAAACCAACTTTCTCATTGGACAAGAAGGAAGTTGGGTTGTTGATTCTGGTGCTTCTGTTCATGTATGCAATTTGTTGCATTTGTTCCAGGAAACTAGAAAACTAGAAGAAGGGGAGATAGTCATCCAGATGGGATCTGATGCAAGTGTTGCAGCAGTCGCCGTCGGGACTTGTCGGCTATCATTATCTAGTGGAAGAGTCCTAGTACTTAAAGAGTGTCTTTATGTACCTGAAGTCAGAAGGAATTTAATATCTGTATCTAAGCTAGTTAGAAGTGGATATTCGTTCTTGTTCTAAAATAAATTAGTCATAAATCATTATGATAAATATATTGCAGATGGTATTTTGACTTCTGGAGGACTCTATGAATTGTGCATTGATAAATGTGTTATGAATGTTATAACCACTAATAAAAACCCAAAAAGATCCAGGGAGGATGAAAATGTTTCAAATGAGATTTGACATCAAGTGCTTGGTCATTTGTCTGTTGATAAGATCAATAGATTAATTGAGGATGGACCCTTAGATTTTCTACAGATTCAATCTTTGCCTACTTGCAAGAATTGCATTCAAGGAAAAATGACCAGGATGCCTTTCCGTAACAAGGTTACAAGATGCGAAGGTATTATTGACTTAATACATACTGATGTATGCGATCCCTTCAGTATCGCAACTCGAAATGGATATCGATATTATTTGACGTTTATTGATGACCATTTGCGATACGGGTTTATCTTCCTATTACGTCATAAATCTGAAACCTTTGAAAAGTTCAAAGAATTCAAGGCTTTGGTTGAGAACCAAACCGATAGGAAGATTAAACGAATTCGATCTGATCGAGGTGGCGAGTACCTCTCAGATGAATTTAAGGAATACCTTAAAGAGAATGGAATTATTTCCAATCTCACTCCTCCTGGAACTCCCCAACTTAATGTGTTGCTGAAAGACGCAACAGAACCATCATGGATATGGTTCGTTCAATGATGAGCAAAGCACATTTACCACTTAGTTTCTGGGGATATGCAGTAGAGACTGCGATATATATCCTGAATAAGATTCCTAGCAAATCTGTACCTAAGACTCCTCATGAGCTCTGGTATGGAACCAAACCTAGTGTTAATCACTTGAGGGTTTGGGGTTGCTTGGTTCATGTGAAGAACGTGGATGCAAGTAAGCTAGAATCACGCTCTCGTGAATGTTACTTCATTGGGTATGTTAGAGATGGTATTGGATACCAACTCTATGACCCTGAGACTCAAAAGGTTTTTGTTTCCAGAGATGTGAAATTTCTGGAGAATGATTTCCTTAAGGGTCAAGATAAATATGAAGTAAAGGAACTCATTGAATCCCTGGAGGATTCTGAGCTTCCTGAACGAGAAACTGAAGAGATAAATAAAGATGAAACACCCATACCTCTTCGAAGGAGTTCGAGGGTGGTTGCACCACCTGAAAGGTATGGATTCCATGTGTCAAGTGAGACTGACAATGATCCTACTTCATTTGATGAAGCACTCGCGGATCATGACATGGATAAATGGATGCTAGCAATGAAGTCAGAAATTGACTCCATGCATAAGAATGGTGTATGGACCCTAGAGGATCCACCTAAAGGGGTAAAACCCATTGGGTGCAAATGGATCATCAAGAGAAAGAGGGGATCTGATGGGAAAGTAAAGACTTTCAAGGCACGACTCGTAGCTAAGGGCTACACACAGAGAGAAGGCATCGACTACGATGAGACATTCTCTCCTATGGCTATGCTTAAATCCATCAGAACATTGCTAGCTATAGCTGTATATCTTGACTACGACATCTGGCAGATGGACGTCAAGACGGCTTTCCTCAATGGATACCTCGAGGAGGATATCTACATGGAGCAGCCCCAGGGCTTCATAACTGAGGATGGAAAAGTATGCAAGCTGAAGAAATCCATCTATGGGCTCAAGCAAGCTTCTCGTAGCTGGAACATCAGATTTGACGAAACCATAAAGAGTTATGATTTTGTACAGAATCCTGATGAACCTTTTGTATATAAGAAGCTTAGTGGGAGCGCCATTGTGTTCATCTTGCTTTATGTAGATGAAATCCTTATCATTGGGAATAATACAGAGATGATGACCAGTGTGAAGATTTGACTATCCCATACCTTTGAGATGAATGATTTTGGAAAAGCCTCTTACATCTTGGGTTTGAAGTTGTTCAGAAACCGATAGAAGAGGATATTGGGATTGTCACAACATGGATACATTAAGAAGATTCTTGAACGATTCCATATGGATAGTTCCAAGAAAGGATTCCTACCTTAAGACATGGTATCCACCTGTCTAAAGGAATGTCTCCTCAAACTGTTGAGGAAAAGAAAGTCATGGCTGGATGTCCTTATGCATCGGTTGTAGGAAGCTTAATGTATGCCATGATGTGCACTAGGCCAGATATCTGCCATGCAGTGGGAGTGGTAAGTCGTTACCAATCCTGCTATGGAGAACAACACTGGAATGCAGTAAAGAACATATTTAAATATCTAAGATGGATGCAAGATTACATCTTGGTCTATGGAGATGGTGATCTCCAAGTCTTGGGATATACAGATTCTGACTTCCAATCAGATATTGATGATCAAAAGTCAACATTAGGGTTTGTGTTCCTGTTGAATGGTGGTGTTGTGAGCTGGAGAAGCAAGAAGCAGGACACTACAGCAGATTCAACAACAGAAGCCGAATACATTGTCGCATCGGATGTTGCAAAGGAGGCGGTGTGGTTGCGCATTTTCGTACAGGAGTTTGGCGTAGTTTCCTCTGATACTCCTATCCCACTGCTCTGTGATAACACGGGAGCCATTGCCCAGGCGAAGGAACCCAGATGGCATCATAAGAGCAAGCACGTAGAAAGGAAATACCACATCATTCGGGAGATTCAAAAGCGTGGTGACATCATCATCACCAAGGTGGCCTCTGCCGACAACGTTGCTGATCCTCTTACCAAACCTCTGACACAGAAGGTTTTCGACCAGCATGTAATGAGTATGGGTTTAAGGATTGTTCCTGAATGGTTCTGAGGGCTAGTGGGAGATTGTTAGCAATGTGAGCCCGAGGCGAACCATTCCTACAATAAATGTTATTGTAATAAATGATTTATCAATAAAAGTTATTGATTATGTTTGTTTCACTCCCTTTCTGATATTGAATGAATGAATGCACTATAAGGTCCCTCTGTACAATAAGGGTTATGTACCATGGCCAACTTGATAATCATACAGCTATTGATTCATTGATTGAATCATAGAGGCTGATGCTTGGATGAATGTCTAAGGAGTTAGATAGAGGACTCATCAAGCATCATCAATGATTGACAAGTAGTGATCTCCAGCCTGAGAAGGAGATGGCAATCCTTTCTCACTAGGTTGATATATGATCAACCTCTTGATGCAGGTCCTCTGCATGGGAATAATGATTCGGAGGTATCAGATTAGTTGAGTCAATGGGTTGACTTAGCGAGATCGAGATAACCAAAGATCTGTGATGAATGCTGTCACATCACAGGCAAACATCCTCTGACCAGAGACAGATGTATTGCTATATGTCTGAGTATGTACATTTGGCAGACCAATAGGTTGATGACCTAACCAAGGTCTATACACCGGCGAGCTGGTGTGCATGTAAGGGAATATGAGTAATGCGATCTCTCCAAGGCATCATACATGTTCACTTGTGAATCGGGAGACATGAGCTCACTCATGAGGTATTGAGACTGATCAAATTCCATGCATGGTCGTCATGCTTTAGAAGCATGACATGAATTTGAAGGTAAGATATATGCTTTGTGAAAGCATATGATCTGTACCATATCCCAAGGACCAAGATTGAGAAACTTAATGATCAGAATATGAAGATGACAGTGTAAAAGTGATCTATATCTTCATGATGATCATGAGTCTTCCAATGTGCAGGATGTACAGGTATTAGGAATACCTGAGGGTGATTTGATCATAAACGATTGCATAACCATGACGCTTCCATTCCGAGGGAGTGATGACATAGGTCTGGATTTTAGTGACTCCTCTCATTAGAGAAGTGGCCTAATCTTAGTCCATGTACTGGATGTTGATCTGAATGAGATTCAGATGCAATGAGAAGATTAGGTTTACGATCTTAATTTAATTAAGCACCTATAAGAGGTCCATGGGATCTGGATTTGAGATATGATCTCAATATCCAAGTCACTATACGTAGAACAATACAATCGCCCTATCCTTATCTCCAAGTATCTGAGGAGAAATATCATTGCTCTTGAATGGTTCATGAACAATTCCATAAGATCTAAGCATTGAGAAGTTGATAATTAAATGTGATTTAATTATCATGATGTATGAGGAATTATCCAATATAATTAAATGTGATTTAATTATTAAGGATAAGAATAATGTGGATAGTAATATCCAATTATTCATAATATATTATAAATGTTATTTATAATATATTAGAGAGAGCTAATTATAATTTGTATTTGTAGATTAATTATTAATGTGTATTGGATACACATTGTCAAATTAATTGAAAATGTAAATTCTATTTTGTTTTAGGTTGTGAATATGATTCACAATTTTCCAATGTCAAGATTGCAATATTCCCAAAATTAATTGAGAATTATTTTTGGTGAATAAAATCCTAACAAATAGTTGTTGGAAATAAATAAGAGAGAAAATCAAGGAGGCATGCAATCTCATGGAAATCCATGAGATTGCCTCCTTTAAGAAAGAGGTGGGCAGCACCCAATTCATATATGGAATGGGTGGCCGTCCCCCCTTAATGTACATGGAGATGTAATCTCCATGTATATTCTCTCCTTATTTATTGATGTGATTTCTGGATTGATTTATATTTGATTTTATCAAATATATTTTAATCTAAAGTTATTGGCTTTTTCCAACAACAATCTTGACCATTGGATTGACATAAATCAATGTCATCCATTGATTTTATATGTCCTATGGATTGAGATCCATGGATCCCAAAACCCTATAAATAGAGAGGCATACCCTTGCTCTCTAGTACATGCAATTGGTAGCACATCTCTCTCTCTTTTCCTCTCACACGCCAACCCTCTCTCTCCCTCTTCTTGGTGGTCGTCCACCATACCCTAGAGGAGAGACCCGTCGATGCCTACACCACCGCACTGCCACTTCAACGCTCTGTGGTTCTCCATCTACATAAGTGCTTAGCTCACGAAGTAGACGTTGGATCTCGTGTGACGAGATCAGGAGCAACCGTGCTTGGATCATCTTCTTGGATTGCGAGGACACCGCGACTCATCCCCGCGCTCGCAAGCCGTTACTCCGACGATCGAACTTGAGACAGGAGGTCTTTTTTTCTTAGAGACTTGATCAACCACGCTTCAAGAGGTATTGTATTATACTTGTTGTGGTTATAGATGAAATGATTCAAGAATCGTTCTTGGATCATATGGTTTCATCGCATGAAAATTTTTAAATTCCGTTGCACCGAACACTAGTACCACTAGTCGTTCTCCGTTGTATCTGATACGATGCTCACGCTTCCGTGAAGCGCTTGAGGATTTTTTCCATATCCTTCACGGTTTCGGTGGATTCTCTGCTGGTACGGGTTCTTTGCTTCTTCGAGGACCCAGAAGTCCTCTTCTTCTGTCGGTGGTGGTGATGGTGGTGCTGCTCCTCTTCTGACTCCAAGTTCTCCTCAGGTAGAGACTTGGTTGCTTCTTCCTCTGGTGCCCGTGCCCTATCAGGTACGATCACAGTCCTTCTACTCCTGAGGGACATATGGTTTACATTATCATACGAAAGGATCTCATGTTCAGATAAAGAATTATCTGAATAGTATACCTGATCACGAGGTCAGTTTTGGCCTTGATTTAAGATGTTTGGATTGGCCTGAACCTGGGCGGGAATTGGGGTCCTTGGTGCCATTTATTGATCCTGGGTACAAGAAACACGATTCAGATCGGTTCTCATATCCAGATAGTCATTCTGTATTTGTTGGACCCTATCAGACAGGGTCTAGATTGCCAAGGTGAGGGACTCCAATTCGGTGGGATGGGCTGGCTGATGCTGACTTGCGGATGAGCTTATGTACTGGCCCTGCTGGCCATGCCGATACTGCTGCTAATGGGCGGTGGCGGGCCCTGCTGGCCCGAGTAGAACGTGCACTGCTGCTGGTGCTGCTGAGGCTGGTACCCTCATTCGGGCATGGACTGAATAAAATGCGGTGCGGGGATGGAGCTGGTTTCCTGGTAAGCTGGAGAAGGTCGGTGAGGCTGACCCTTCCCCATCCCCGACTGTCTGCCGATAGGGTCATGGCTGTACCACAGTCTGTTGATCTCGAACACCTGCAGAGGCTCCTCGTATCCGGTTTCTACTTGTGGGGGTGCATGCTGGTCCTGCTGGGTGTAAGTCTGCTCCTCTACCCAGCCACTCTGAGGCCCCGGTTCCTGTTCCTTTACAAGATGGACTCGGTGTACAGGTACATGTGGTGCAGAAGGGGAAGTTAGCTTTATCTTAGCTACCCTTTCAGTAAGTTCCTCCACTTGTTTCGGCAAACGCGAGAGAGACTCAAGGTCAGTGACCCTCTTTGGATCTTCTCAACCATGGTTAACTTATCAGCTATCATCCCCATACTGGGAATGAGGTCCTCTGTCAGATCCGCTACAGTCCTCCTAGTTGTCTCGTTGGATAGAATTGATGGAGACAACTGATAGACCCTGGTGGCCTGCGACCTTCCTGTTTCCGCCATCTGCTCTAGTATTTTCCATACTGCATTCTCATTCTTGTTCAGATAGCTTCCTCCGCAGGCGGCACTTACTAACCCCTGCATCTCCGGGGGCATGCCACAGAACAAGGTCTGGACTAAGATCGCCTTAGAAATGCCATGGTAGGGACATTTCTGAATTAGGTCATTAAACCTATCCCAAGCTTCATGGAATGGTTCACTGGGTCCCTGGGAGAAAGTAGCGATCTTTGTTATCATTTGATTAGTCCTACTAAGTGGGTAGAACTTTTTCAGGAAAAGGTCCTTGAACTGCATCCAGGTTGTACATATCACCCCTAAGTTCTTCAGCCAATGTGCTGCCTTATCTCCTAAGGCAAATGGGGTGGCCTTCAGTCGAATGTAATCCTGCCCAACCCTAGGATGACTAAGGTTGTTGCAAACCAGCTCGAAGTCTCTGAGGAAGGCATATAGTTCTTCGTTTGCATTTCCATTAAACTTCGGCTAAGGAAGTGGGGCTTGAGCTTGAATGCTTTAGGGGGAACCGCTGGTGCTAACCAACTGTGCATCTCGTTCTCTACTGGGTTATAGGCATCATGCATTGGTCGGTCAATTCCTCCTGCCGCAATGATTTGTCCCATACTTGCTATAAGATCTGCATTCTTTTGTTCAGTTATGGCGAGACGATTAAGGATTTGTCGCAACGGGTCCTTATCCGGTGGCTGCTTAGGTGACATATTGTCCTCTAGTCCTGGGGATGAAACATGGTCTGTGCTAGAGGACAAATCAAGGAAGGGGTTCTTACCGAGGCGATGGTCTTCCTCGGTAAGCTCAGAGGAGAGGAAAGGCTTAGTTTGAGAGTAACCACCCTGGGTGTAAGGGATTCAGAACTCAAGAGGGTCATGAGTTTTGGGTGGTTGAAGTTGCGCTTGGGCCGGTGAACATGAGTTTCGTGGGGGGCTTAGAGAGAGATTAGAGAATAAGGAGTCGATATCCCCCCAATCACTCATCTTGGATTGGCAAGAAGAGTCGAAAGTTCTAAGATAGGATTTTGCTACTACTTGAGGCAAGCAATTCAATCCAAAAACCCTAGATTCACACTCAACACGGTGAACGACCCGAAACCGAGTCCAATTAATCTTGTTGATTTTAAGTGTGATGTTCAAGCAAGATAGCAAGGAGTTACGCGGCCTATAGGGAAGTCGGCTCAGAGCCGGATGCGTCTTCCCTGTTTAACCTGTCGCCTAAGATACCGCTGGTCCTTCCTTTCTTCGCTCCTATCCCATGTTGATGGATTCAAAGACCTGTCCCTATCTACCTGCAAGCAGGCGGAGGCTAACAAGGCTGGAACTTCACCCCAGGGGGTTACTGTCAACTTGTTGTGAAGTACCGTAATTTCGCCCCTATCTACCTGAGACAGGCGGAGGCTACTTGGTACTAGTTAGTGAACTTGAACAATTCAACTTGTGATATTTACTAGGATTAGTCGGAACGTGATATGGAAGGCGGGGATTTGGGATCTGCCTTAAGATGTTCACACACACTCAAGTACCCTCACTCAGCCTCAAAATAAGGTCAGGGATTAATCTCCCGCAAGCATATTTTCTGATTTTATTGAATTTTTTGGTCAATAATGTTAGCAGTCCTGATTTTAAGTTACGTTACCACTGGTTTAGTCCAATCCACACAGCACACCTATCGTCTAGTCCTAATTCCCTTTAACTTACGTTTGAATAATCAAGAGAGAGAAATCGAGAAAAGCTGATGGACGAGAAACAATGATGCGTATGCTGAGTGAAGAATACTTACATTGATCCCTTCGCTTTTTATGCAGGATGCAAAACAGAATTGAAATCTTTTTACACTACATGCAAATGCAGACGACAAAATCCGCTCCTAGACAAGCAGTTCTATTAGCGAGTGAAGCACTTGTTGATTTGACAAGATCTGCAGTCTAAGTGCGTCTTTTAAGTGTATTGTGTGGTCCTAAAGATTTACGAGCACAAGCAATTCCTAGAGTGGCTCGAAGAGCCGCTAGTGCAAGCCTAGTCTACAATTCAATCCACACAGCACACGGGGACACGGTTCCACTATGTTTACACACGCGAGAACCCAAACGGGAACCATTGGAAATAATGCGAAAAATAAAGAAATGAAAAATACAAGTCTTCTCAAGTCACTCAAACAAATTAAAATGAAGGTTCCTCGAAGCGTCTTTGACTCCTCGCTTTCCTCGCACAAAAAACATGTTGAGGTCAGATAGAGAACGACATAAAAATACAAAAATTAAAAGAGAGAAAAATATTCACAAGAAAACCGGGGGTCAGACTTCCCGTGGATAGAAAATCAAACACTCAGAAATTAGCCGCAAATTAACCTAAGCCATGCCTCCCCGGCAACAACGCCATTTTGAACAGCATCTTACTACCCTTATTAATTCAATCAAATTAATGGTAAAATTAATGAGTTGTCGTTCGTTGCAGTCGAATAATAAGAGCTAATCAAAAACCACTTTCAATTTAAGATCAATTAATTTCGAGCGGCATTATTTTTTTTACCTGGGCAAGCCCAATGTCGAACTCTGGGAGGCAGCTATCTCCTTAGGTAGATTTTAAGCAAATTCCAAGGTATGATTTTCAGGGGATATTTTATTTGGTCTTTTTCAATTTTTATGCAAAGACACATGCAAAAATAGGGCCAGTTTGCAAGTTAATTTAGAAATAGGGTCAAATTAATTCCAAAATTTATGAAACTTGGCCAGATGATGAAATGCAATGAAATTAAGCTACTCTAATTTTTTTTGAATTTTTCTGACACTAAATAAATTTACTGTGAATGAAAAATGAATGCAAGGTGATCTTGACTAAATTAATTTTAATAAATACGAAATCACAATATTTTTAGATGTAAAAATTATCCTAGATAGATCTAAGTGTGAAGAATCTAGGAAAATTAATAAACTTAAATTTCTATATGAAATGGGCCTATCAAAAATTAACTAAGAAAATCATTAAATGATTTATTTATGCCTCGGGGTGTGTGAAAATGAGATGAATTTTTTGTACAATGTGAATCTAATTATCCTAATCTAATGTGAATTTTTGGTGATTTTTTGAGTTACAGAGAAATTACAATGAATTAAAAGGCATAAATGGGCAAAATATAATAAAATTACACCAATTAATTAATAGAAAAATTCATTGATCTTACAAAAATGTGCCAAGTGTCACATATGAAATAGGAAAAAGTAAGCTACACAATGCAATTTTCAAACTCGAAAAATGATTTAAAATGAGTGCCTAAAGATGCATGCAAAGACAGGGGCCTAAATACAATTACAGGAAATAAAATTGATAAATATAAAACGTGCTGATAGGGACTAATATGAAATTACCTATAATGTTGAGGGGGTGGATGCAAATTTCCCACAGAACACGTGCTCCTCACGTGGAGGCTCCTGGCAGGGACTGGAATGCAAATATGAAAACCTCCAGGGGCCTCGCTGCAAATTACCTAGGCCGTATGTGCAGATCATGTGAGGGTCCCAGTCTCGGTGGACTATGGAGGCTCGGACTTGGCTCGGGCGCTGTGGTGGCTCGGACTTGGCTTGGAGTAGCTTCGGGGGAATCGAGCCTGGTGGTCGAGGAAGAGGCTCGGATCGGGCGACGTGGCTCGATGTAGACCGTGGATCAAGTGAGGATCCAACGGTTAGTGGAAGCTGAGGCATGGCACGACTGGATCCGTTGGATCTGATGAAGATCAATGGCGGTGGTTGGCTCCGGAGAAGAAGGCATGGAAGATCAATGACCGTTGAATCTAGATTGATCCAACGGCATCTGGAGCGCGAGGGAAGTGGTGATGTGGCATGCTCTGGAACGTGGGATCCTCCTGATCCGATGGCTGTAGCTGATGGCGAGGTGGATGGCTCCGAACCGTCTGATCAAGGGGATCAGATGGCTGCAGGGCTTCGTGTCCAATGGTCCTCTGCCTCCAGCGGTGGAGGAGGCTACACTCCGGTGAAGCGGTCTTAGCTCCGCCGCTTCCTCCAGTCGTCGTTGAAGCTCGCCGTAGGTTGCTTAGAAGCTGGGGAAGGTCGTGGGAGCGTCAGGTAGCTGCCGAAGGTTCTGGAGGGAGCTGGGAATGTCCGTAGGCCAGAGGCGGTGAATGTCGAGGGAGCTCCGACGAGGCTTCCGGCCAATCAAGGAATGAGTGTATTGATAAGGGTTAAAATTAGATCGCGGCTTTTTTTAAATAATAACGTTGTCGATGTATAAAAAGCCGTGAAAACAGATCTTAACTCTAATCAAACAAATTTGATTTTCGGAAGAAAACCTATACTATTTCTTTTACCAGGTAAGTGTGCCTGGGTCGAACTCAAGGAGGCAGAATAGAAGACTTTGATTTTTTTAAGGAAATATTTTTGCAATTTTATTTTATCTCTTCTTAAAGTGATCAGAGCAAAGAAACACTTTTTATTTAATTTTTATTTTTAATTTTTTATTTGATTTTAATCTTTTCAAATTTTTATTTAATTTTCAAAAGGGATATTTTTCAAAAGATTTATTTATTATAAAATAGGTGAATATAGGTAGATGATACTATATAGTAGGTGGAACGGGTCAAGCAGCGAGCTCGAACTAAACACGAAAATAAAACAAAATGAAAGCGATTTTCGAATAATCAAAACATGATGCAAACACGAGAAAAAGACACGAAAATTTAATATCAATTAGCTGGGGTAGTTGCGTAACTACCTTAAAGAAATCAACAAAAAAGGAGGTCAAAGGAGGTCCAAAAATTCCCCTACAGCCCAGGGGTAAAAGCGCAAGAAAATTACTAAAATGTTCTGCAAATAGGTCCTCGCAGGGACTGAAATGAAAGAAAAAAAAGGGTTTTACATTTAGGTCCTTGCGGAGGGACCTAAATGTAATTTCTGGAAACTTGAGGTGCGGGTTTAAATTCTGGAAAGCTCTTGGGTTTAGTATGCAAAATTCCTGCCGCTTCGGATTCGACGGTTCAGATTAGAACGGAGATGCGCTGATCCGACGCTTGCGGGTGCGCCACGTGTCGTCAAACTATACACCTGGGTTGTTCTTCAGGTTCTTGAGTCTGTTGCGCATCTGACGAAGAGCTCCCCTTCTTCAATTTATCCCGAGCAACCGATGATGTCTTGGGCTCTCCGACGGGGCCAGAGGGGTGGCTCCTCCACCCCTTGAGCTCGCCCGCGGTAGGTGGTGGTCGGAGACAACTCCGAGCGGCGGTGTAGGCTCAAGGAAGATGGTGGATTGCTTTGCTCAGTTCTGATGAGAGTTTGTTGAGGTTCTTTTGGGACGCAGTTCCTTTGAGAATTTGAGGCTTCCAGATCTTTGAAGTTGCTCCTAATGGAAGATAAACCTGCAAATAAATGATGGATATGCTTGATTCACGAAGAATCGACCAAAATTTTAGAGATTTGCAAGCTTGAAGGAGGTGTTTCCAGAATTATTTGGAATGGCGTGAAAAACCGTAAGCAAAAAGCGTTGTGATTTGCAGAGATTCGAAACGAAATGAGATGAGATTTCGGTTAAGCGATTAAGGTAAAATGATTAAGCATCCTAATGACGTCTTAATATCGCTAATAGGTACACGAAGATCAAGGAGAAATTCGAAGATAATGAAGGAATAGGTCTGGGGAAAGTCAAGGTATATTACCTGGAAGAAGCGCTCGACGGGCGACCTTGGCCGGAGCGGAACACGACGATGTGCGGCGATGCAAGGCAGCGGACCACCTTGGAACCTCCTCCGATGACTCCTCCTCCATGCGAGCTCGCTGGACTGGAGCTGTCACCTCCACGTCGGGCGGAGCGAGGCTTGGAAAGATGGGGGTCGGGTAGCTGGAGCTTGAGCTACAGGTTGTTGGAGAGTTAGTT
This sequence comes from Ottelia alismoides, assembly GCA_037367405.1. Taxonomy (NCBI): domain Eukaryota; kingdom Viridiplantae; phylum Streptophyta; class Magnoliopsida; order Alismatales; family Hydrocharitaceae; genus Ottelia; species Ottelia alismoides. Next base: position 759,564 of record JAZKJV010004008.1, read on the forward strand.
CGCGAATGGCGGACTTTGGGCCCTTTTATAGAGAGAATGCGTGGGCTCCATGCTTGATCTAAGGGTAGGCGATGGAGGTGGTTGTTAGAGGAGTAGATATGGCGGATTGGATCGCATGAAGGTGTGAAGAGATGCGCGGGAAAATTCGGTGAAGGAGGCCGGTCAGAATAGTCCGGCTGAACAACTTCTTGAAGAAGATGAGCCAGGTGTTGACAAGTTTCAACACCTGGTTGGCCAGAAGCTAAAAAATGTTTGTAAATTCATTATTAAATAATAAATAACATTATTTTAAATAGGTATAAATACAAGAATCGTAAATAATTAAATAATCCTAATTATGGAATAAATACTTTTTATAAATAATAAATATTATTTAAAATATAAATATTATATTAATAAATATGTATATATAAATAGGTTTTAGATTTTAATTTAATAAATAAATACTTAAAAATTAATTTTATATTTTCTTAATTACTAGAACAATAAATAAGGCTTGTGTGAATTTTTATAGATTTTAATAAATTAATTTACATATATTAATAAATAGAGATATAAGTTATCTAGTTCATATATACCTATAATTTAGGGTTTTTGGTTTTATTAAAATAATAAATAATCTCCAAAAATTATGAAATAAATTAGGGTGAAAGTACAAGTCCTTGAAAATATTTAGAAATTATAATATTGAGAAAACTATAAATAATGTGTGTTATATAAAATAAGTAGCCCAGAAACCCCGTTGTCTTTTGTTCCAAAAATCGACTTTTTGCAAACGGACTCCGAATTCGATGAAACCACCTTTATTTATTAGAAAACATTTTTTTATGAACTTTAAAGGTGAGTAGAGTGAAATTGGAGTTCGTAGAAGTTGTGATGTTCGGAAGTTAAGATTTTGACAATTTATAGGCTGGATTTCTTGGCATATATACATGGTAATATTTTTAACTTATTTTTATATTTTTATATACATTTTTAGAAATAATTAGGAAAGAGTTTGGTGAAAAATATGTACATATGAATTAATTAAAAATCTTTGAAATTTTGTATTTATTTTATAAATAGTAGAAGGTGTATAGAGTGTTTTTATAATTTATTTTTATGGTTTTCTTCCCTTATCTCCTCCTACTTTTTCGTTTGTCAACCAATCCATGCTGACGTGGTCTCAGGGGTTAGGCTATAAATATACCTTACAGTTATATTTATATTTTTTTAAGTCATATTTTACATATATACATATATTCAATATGCCTTTTGTTATTTTTCTTGTTCTTTATTTATTTACATGATTTTGATGGTAAAAAGTCAGTATTTATGTATGAATGAAGTTTTGTTAAAATATGGAAATTAATGAATATTTACATGCATTTGTTAAGGGTTTTAAGACAAAAATGCGACAGAAAAGTTAATGAATCATGGATTCATCATGTACCTACAGGGGGAGCTCAATAGCCGAAGCGTGCAACGTGTACGTGGAGTGATCGTGAGTGATGTGCGAGGCCTGAGTGGCAAAGTGGGGGTCCAGTGATCGAGCTCCACCAATGTGGTAGAGCTGGCATCGGTGAGAAGTGGAGTGCATCGTCGGAGTGAATGGAGTATGGCACGAAGATCAGAGCTTCGAGGGGAAGCTCGGTGGATGCTCAGCGGAGCAAGAAGTGAAGGGAGGACGACGAATAAAATGGAAGAAAAACCATGAAAAATAAAAAGAAGATCGGAAGGGATACTGAGGAGTCTACCTGGGGAATGGAGCACGATGAAGTGCTCCTGGTCGTCGCTCGAAGGACGATAGGCGGTCCTGAGCTCGTGCAACTCGCGGAGGAGCTGCGGCACGGTGGTGGAGGGTCGTGGATCTCGTCGGAGGTGGATCTCGGTCTTCACTCAACGTTTCCTCAAATTGCTGTCACCAAGATGAAGATTGGGGCTCGGGGATTCTCTCCGTGATGGCGGATAGGAGTGAAGGTGACCAGAGGCAGTGTATTTAAAGGATGGAGGTGACGACGTAGATGGCGAAGAGGTGGAATTGGTGGGCATCGTGGAGCGAAGTGGAGGGTGTTCATGGAGATCGAGGGGGTTGGCGAGGATGAGGGAAGAGTGGGGTATGTAGTGGTGGTGCCAGGAGGCGGAGATGGTGGTCTGCGTGGCTGCAGAAATAGAAAGGGGTCGGCCTGCGTGCGAGGTTGGCGACGTGGGGCGCGGGATGTGCGGGAGGTGGAAGACGATGCCTTGGTCGTTGGATCAGGTGATCCAACGGCCCAGATGGAGGCGCGTGTGGACGCTTTGGATTAGATCTAGGGAGCGAAATCGAAGGCGTAGGGTGCACCACGTGGCGGGCTGCAAGCGCAGCGCTGATGGCCGATCCTAAAAAGGTCTGGGGTCTTGATCGAAAGGTCCAGAGGCTGTGTGAGATGGAGGGCCAGGATGCAGTGCTTTTGGCGATGATCGGAGTGCGTGGATATAGCCACATGGCGTGCTAAGGATGCGGTGTGAGCTAACGGTCCAGATTAAGCCCAAGGTCTGATTGAAGGGCTAGGAAGTGTTGTGGCATGAATGGGCCTGATCAAGAGGGAGAAAATGCGATTGGACGGCGGGGAAGGCCGGGCGCGTGGCACGCAAACTAGCGCGTCACGTGGAGCAATCAGAGGGTGCCACGTGGCCATCTCAGAGTGGCTGAGAAGAAAAATAAAATAGAGAGAGAAGGAGACCGAATTTGGAAAAACTCAAAACATGAAAGTTGTAGATCACGATGAGATCTACAAGTTTCATGTTGACCAAAAACGGAATTGAGGTCAAATATGATGTAAAAATATAAGAGTACAAATATACATACATATAGTATACAAGGGGGCCCAAAAACCCAAGCTTTGCATACGAGCTCCGAATTGAATAAAATTATTCTCATTTTAAAGGTCTCTGGATGTGTATTAATCTGAAGGTGAGTAGACCTGGTTCGGAGTTTGTATGAGAGGGATCTTGGCAATCTAAGGTCCAGGGGCTCTGGGGCTTTATTGGGTAATTTACAAGATAGGGAATTTTGGCCTTCTTCCTTATATTATTAACTAATAAAGTACATAGTATATGGAATGTGTTATTTGATTTCAGAGGGGATATAAAATATAAATAATTAGGTAATTATTGGTATGAATGCTAAAATGCAAGTATTGTGGATTGATGCATGAATGCTATTTATGCAAGATAAAGGGAAATATGCTGCTAAATACATGGGGACAGAGCTCTATTTTCAACTTTAAGAGTGATGAATCACAGATTCATCAAACAACGCATGTTCTCTCCCTGGATGAAGGGAAGGTACATCTCTTAAAGAACATCTAGATCATTTAAATACATTACTGATGGATTTAAGAAACGTAGATGTTAATATTGAAGATGAGGATGCTGCCTTGATTGTATTGGTTTTTCTTCCATTATCGTTGAGAGTTTTGTTCAATCGGTTATTGTGGGAAGAGAATCGATAACTCTACAAGAAGTTCGTGCGAGTCTACATACGCGTGAACTTCCGCATATGGTTACCGGGAAGCAGGACTCTAATGCTACAGATTTGGTTATGACTCATGAAAAGAGTTATGCCGGTTCTGGCTACACGAATTATGGAAAACATAAGTACAAAAATCACAATTCTAAGGACATTTGTAATTACTGCACGGAATATGGACATTAGAAGAAAGACTGCCCAAAGTAGGCCACAATTGCTGCAGTGGCTCAAGGAGGGAAAGATTCTGAAGATGATTTTGTTCTCATCATCACAAATCAGAAGATGGTGGATAACACATGGATTCTTGATTCAGGTTGTTCCTTCCATATGAGTCCCAATGAAGATGGGTTATGCACCTATGAGAAGATAGATTGCGAAAACGTTGTCATGGGGAATGATGCAACGTGCAAGATTATAGGGATTGGCTCTGTAAAGATCAAGATGCATGATGGAGTCGTGATGCCATCTTCCTGATCTAAGGAAGAATCTGATATCCCTTGGAGCCTTGGACTCTAAAGGATACAAGTATAACGTTGAAGGTGGAGTCATGCAGGTTGCCAAAGCTGGGGTTATAATCATCAAGGGAAACAAGCAAAAGGCCCTACATGTCTTGCAGGGGTCTACAATTCCTGGAGTAAGTTTAAGCATTGTTTGGACTTGCTCAATATCAACAGTTGGCAGTAGCCCTAAGAAGGGGTTGGCGGTGGCAAGGTGAAGCTCGATAAAGCCTCTCTAAGGAGAAATTTCAAGGTGAATGTTGTTTATAATTTCTTGATTCCTAGTCTTTGAATTTCAAGTGGTGAAGTGTAACAGTGGTTAATTCTTCTATATGAGAATTAAACCCTGATAGAGTCTAATAGTGGTTAATTCTGCTAGTGGAGAATTCAACTCATGGTGGAGTATAGTAGTGGTTAATTCTGATATATGAGTATTCAACCACAGTTGGAGTTTAGCAGCGGTTAATTATGCTAGTGGATAATTCAACTCATGGTAGAGTATAATAGTGGTTCATTCTTCTATAAGGGATTCAATTTAAGGTGGAGATTTTTGATATGACTTGAATCCTAACTACTTGTTGAGCTCATGATGTGCCTGATCTACATTTTGCCTTCTGATTGGCTGAGAACTGTTGGGCCAGGATCGCTGACATGTCTGATCCGCCTCCTGAAACCTGATTGGCTGAGAGTTGTTGGGCCAGCACTGCTGACATGTCTGATTCTCCTCCTAAATTTTGATTGGCTGAGAGTTGTTGGGATGGATTGTTGAATACAAATGGCATTCTTATGTTGCAGTATAAAAGGGGCCCTAGGGCTAATATATACTACAATCCCCATTCCGATCCTGATTCTCATCCCATATCTATACCTTCTCAATTTCCATTGTATTACATTTTTCTCCATATAGTGAAACCGATCGCCGTCGTCCAAGGACGTAGCCCAGTTACGGTGAACTTTGTAAATCCTTGTGTTTGCGTCGTGCTTGTTTGATCGTGTTTGTGTGTTTTTGCTTCCGCAATTCGCAACAATTCCTTCAACCTCTCATTCATATAGCCACCATTAGACTTTGTTGCGTACCACGGAAGAACACTGTTGAATGCTACAAGTCAATCGTGGAGCCCTCTTTCCTTGCTTGGGATGCCCATGAAGGAACTCATCCAAGACCCATCATCGATCAACTTCCAAGGACTTCATTTGACTATAGCTGATTTGAAGTACCACCTAGAGGTCCTTTGAAATCCATATCCATGAGAGGGACATGGGTGAAGAGAAGATTCCTAATAGATTAAAGCAACCTCAATGTTTCAAGCAATTTCTTCAGCTCCACCACATTTGATCATGCAATCGATCCCATCTTGAACACCATCAATCCGTAGACCAATCGCAAGAGCAACCTTTAGCGGACCACATTGCGGCAAAGGTTCTCCTTGGGATCTTTCCTATCCTTCCCATCGTATAGCCCCGATTCTAATCAATAATGATTACCGCCTCCTAAATCATGTTTCTTCTCTGAGTCCACAAAACATCACCGCAGAGAAACCGCTTCGTACCATTCACACGAGCACCACCATAGCCACCATTTTATCACTGTGATACAGTGTTACTGTTGATTAGAATGATCGAGGTACCTAACGTTCAGTCTTGGAGAGCATGTAGTGTTCACTACTCGGATTTTGGCAGTCGTTGTATAGCCGTCTCTCTTGGCTCTCTGTACCCAATCAATGCAAATCGGACAAACATTCAACCCACAATATGTAAACCAATGAATATAATATGGGGTGAAATTTATTATACCCTACAAAAAGATGTGTATAACACGTAAGTGCAGGGGTCGAACAATTGAGAGAAAATTGAAGATAGGTATAATTATTATTAACTAATAACTAACAATAATTATCATTGTATATTTTCTTCTTTTTCTATTTTTTGTGGGTTTTTTCATTATATTAAATTTTATAGTTTTTAAATTGTTTTATATTTTTTTAATTTTTATTTTCTTTTTAATTTTGCAATTTTTTATTTCCTTTTTATTTCTAAGATATAAGTATATTAATAATGATATGATATATATTATAAATAATATATGGATTATATAGTAAATATATAAACATATATGGTAATCCCTTTTTGGAAAGATTTAAATATAAATTGAACTCAAGATTTTCTAAACCTAGTGTTTTTTATTTTAAATAATTTTCTTTGCTTTTGTGTTTTTGTATGTAATTGTTGCTAGTTTTAATGTATTTTAATGTTGTAAAATGTATAAAACATTGAATATAATAAAAAGGTCGAATTATTTTGGGTATAAAAATAGATGATTGGTTCAAATTTTCCCAAAACTAATTTTAATATATACTATATATAATAAATAAAAAGGTTAAACTAGGAAGCCCCTGTCCCTTTTTCTGGTGTTTTTTTAAATATCACCATGCATATTCATCTATATATACCTCCTATATGTCATTCGAATTTTGTCAAAAATAGAGAAACGCATGCCCTCCATCTAGAACATTTCGATTATAACAATGTCTAGACTGTTAAAGTTACATGTTCTAGATGGAGGGCATAACAGTCTCTGTTTCTGATGAAATTCGAATGACATATAGGAGGGATATATAAATGAATATACATGGTGATATTCTACAAAAAAATACAGGAAAATCGGTTGGGGATAGCCCCATTTTTCCCTAAAGAAATATAGAATAAAAACTATTTTTTCCGATTTTTACGGAATTTTTACTGATTTTTATAGTTTTTAGGGTTCAGTGATTTTTAAGGTTTTCTTTTTATCTTTTTCGTGTTTTTTGTTTGAAGATAGAATATATAATAATATATACTATATTTTTGTTTGAATTTTTAAAGGAGATTTTGTAGTTTTTTGGATTTTTATTTGCAAATACGGAATAAAAAGCTCCTATTTAATTTTTAGAAATGAAGAAAACATGATAAAAACCTAAATAAAAATATGAACATGAATAAACAAATCAAGAGACATCTATTGTAATTTTCCCAACATTTAAAATGTACATGAGCTATTTAATAAAAATAAAAATGCATCAAATAAAATATAAGAATGACAGGGATATAATTGCAAATAAAATAAAGTATATGTCCTTGCATGAAATATTCCCCAATGTATTACACTTTTTATACAAATTATGGTACTAAAAGCAAATATTCAAAGATGTGAGGGCTTAGGTGCCAATAGCCCAGACGCCTCATGTGGGGGGTCACATAAGGTGACCTAGTAGAGGACATTGATGTAAATATAAAGAAGTTCAGAGGGTCCTATGCTAATATTATAGAAATATTTGAACATAACTTAATATTTATAGGAATTAATCGTAAATATAAAAGGTGATGAGGGTGTCTAATATTAACCCAAAAGGCGCTTCATCGAGCAGCACAACGCGCACCCGTATGCTTACTTATCCCCATCCTACGGCTAGGATCGTGTACCGCTTCAGCCCTGATTAACACCCATGGTTAGACCTGGGAGATCCTCATCATTCGACGTCTCTAAGACCTTTCATATTTTTCTCCTATTGGCTCTACACCTTCTTGGAGTGCTTCTTTTGCTTCGATTGGCTCTACACCTTCTTGGGGTGCTTCGATTCGGGCTAAGAATGCAAAAGAACATGACCTGGGGAGAACTTTGATCTTCGATTCCTCACAGATTCAAGCTTCTTCTTTTTTCTCTGATTGGTTGTACACCTTCTTGGGGTGCCTCTGCTTCTGCATGTGGTCATCTGTAGCGTCCAAGTCTCATCAATGGGGACCTAGAAAGAATTCTTCGGTTCAAAAACCTTGAGGTGGTTCTTTAATCAATTTGAGCCCCAGATGGCTTCTCAGGTGATGCCTCCTGCACAAAAACAATCCTCGACTTGAGGTGAAGAGCCTCAACCACTTGTTGAAGCTGGACAACAAGTGAATGGGCGGGGTGATGAAGCTCCAAGTGGTGGAAGAAGTCGAGCTTCAATGGACCTTGATACTTGCATGATCAAGGGAGGAAGTGGCGCAAAAGATGGAGAAAATGGATAAGGAACGAGAGTGGGGTGGAATGACGGGTCGAGAACAAGGGAATCACAGTGATTTTGAGCTAGATCTTAAAGCGCCAACAAATTACAGATCTAAAATTACACTAAGTTAGGCATTAATTGTAGAAGCTGAAGGTTACACTTATGTTGAGCTAAAAATCTAACTAAAATGCGAAAGAAAATAGCTCGTACATGTAGGGAATAGGGAGTTGCAAAGCGTCGCTGGAGCTGCTCTAACATCACCTGGTTCTCCTTCCTCCGCCTCTTATCCATGACAACAAGGCCTGGAAGCTCGAGTTGTAACCATGAGCTCACTTCAGGTGGTCCCCTATTGGGGTTACGAGGGCAAGAAGGGATCAAAATGTCAAAATGGGGGGTTGGGTGTTATTTATAGAACACAACCAGTGCAAGGTTCAAGGGGAGATGGCGAGTAATGGAGATGAGGTTAGTGAAGTCTAGAGGTAGCATGTGGGTTAGGTATGAGGGAGGAGCAAAGTGGTGGTGGTCTTGAGAGAAATGGTGGAGTAGAAGAAGGGGAAGAAATTGGAAAAGTCATGAGGTCACAAGCTCTGACACAGGAGGCGGCTGAAGAAAGGACTGTTGAACCGCAGCTCAACATTCCAATGCTTCTTATTGGTCCACGTGGACCAACCAGAAAAATGGATAGAAAGTACCCTTATTAAATATAAAATAATTAATAAATGAATTTATTAGTTAAAAATCATAACATAAAAAATGTTTATTATTTTATGTTCTATTTTTAGGGTATTTTTTATTTATTTCTATAACACTATTTATTGGTTGTTAATATTTACATGTATATACATAGGTATAAACACATGTATTTCAAACATTTTATTTTTATTTTATATTTGGTATTTTATTAGTATAAATAATATATTTATATATTTGTAAACATATTTGCATATTTTTATTTTATTTTTCTAATTTTATTTATATACTTAAATAAATAAGTGTATATTCTTTCTAGGTATAGTATGCCTATATATATTTTAATACCTTATTTGTTTTAACTAATTTTTAATTCTTTTATTTTTTCTTTATATTTTTAATGTATTTAAAAATAATATTTACAAGTATATAAAATATGATAATTGTAAAAATACAAAGAATGAATATAATAATTAAAATAATCAGGTATATGGGATAATTGGGACTCAAAAACCATCTTTTGCATGTTAGCTACATGTTAATGAAACCACCTTCATTAGATAGATAATCTAATAGTCTAATTAGTAAAGGTGATTTGGTGAATTTTGAGATTGAATAGAGGAGTTACTGGTCTTTGAAGTTTTACTTACGGTTTTTCCTTTGTGTGTCCCATCACATTGTGCGTTATTTTTCTAGGCAAGTATTTTTTGTTTTTTTATGTATTTTTGTACAAGTTATATGTTGATTATTTATTAATTTGAGGTGTATAATTATAAAAATAATATGGTATATATGGTATTTATTGATGAATAAATTAAGGGTTTGTGTGTTCTATCCATACAATTATTGGGTATCATATTTCCCTCTACCTTATTCCTGGTTGACTAAGTCAATATTGACTTTGTCTCGGGGTCTAGGGTCATTCAGTGTCTTTGACATTTCATTTCTTTTGCTTTTCCTTTCTTTATTCCTTTATTTTGAAACTAAATACCTATATTTATACATTATTTGCATGTTAAATAATGGATGTTATTTTGTACAGTTTAATGATATTTGTATGCACTTATCTAGGGATTTAGGGCTAAAATGAAAGAATAAAGGTGATGAGATGGATATTCATCACCCCCTATACTTTCCTTTGCTGGTACCTAGCAAACACTTATGATAATGAGTGCACAAAAAGAAAACAAAGAAAAGAAAAAGAAAGAACTTGGAATAATTTTGACTCTTAAACTTATCTTCATAAAATAAAAGTTTGGAGCTCAATCAGACTTTTGGATTTTAAGTCTGGTCAGGATCTTATTGGGAATCAGACTTGAAACTGAACAACCTTCAAGAACCAGAAAACTTTGTCCAAGTCTCCTCAAAAGCCAGGTTAGCACAAGTCTACATCATACACAAACCCTTATGAATATGAGTCTTACTTGTACAGTGTAAGTAATATGTATCTCCTCTCGACTGAAGTTATAAAGAGGCAATCTTCTCCAATACGATGACCCTAATTCCTCAATCCAGCAACTCATTTCACGAGGAGTAGGGTATTCCCTTCTAAGTTCAAGTACTACGAACTCAAGAAGAGGAGGTAGAGAAGAGAACATATAGTAGTTGGTGTAGATTCCTATCCTAGGTTGCTGACCCGTGTAGTAAATTCATCCAACTGCAGGCTCACATGAATCATTGACTTTGAAGCACAAGCTTACTTATTGAATAATATACTCCGATGGGAATTGATTTTTCCCATCTATTCTTTTTGGAGATTTTGATTTTGCATTTTTTAATACATATATACAACAACACTTACATAAGGAATTTTTCCTCTTGAGTCAGTTGACTATCCCTCTTTTGAAGCTTTATTGCAACCCATATCATCCTGTCTTCAGACTTTGTCGCTACTGGATTGGGTTGGGGTACAATGACCATAGATTGTAACCTCATATGTTTCCATTCGCTTGTGTCTCATGCCAACAAATCCAACCCTCTACCATTTCAACTAAGTCGAGCTAAGTGTAAGGTGCATGTGTCTAAGTCAGGTCACTATCGACAAGAGTCATGCATGTTTTTCGAAATGTTTTACTTAGATAGTCAAGATGACATAGAACTGAGTCTTGTGCTCTCAAAGAACTAAGTCTAGTAGACCTGTAATGCCTCAACACCAGTTCCTATAGATTCCTGTGATTAAGTAGACTAAAGTCCAACCGAGCTCCAATCTTCGGATCTTAATTAGACCAGTTCAGCCATCATTATAATTCAAAAAAATGCAAATGCAGAGGCAAATATTTTTATGAAACTATTTTCTAATTTTGAACTTTTATGGAATTTTGAATTTTTTTTTGAAACTTTTTTTAGATTTTGAAATTTTTAAAAATTTTAAGGATTTTTTAAAGAGTTTAGTGAACGATTTATGAACAAATATTTACACCAAATTGTGCATATTTACAAGGACTTGATGTAAATTTTACACTTGGGAATTTGTACATAAGTTTGTTGTTATTCACAGGTTTTATATACAAGGGATATATATATATATATATACAGAATTTTATTAGAGTTTTATTTATCACAATATGCACAAGGTTCTCAAAATAATTTGAAAATATTTTTCACAAACTTTTAAAAATCTTTATTTTGTAAATAAATTTCAAAAATAATTGACAAAGGTTTACAAAATTTGAAAATCATTTTGTAAAGATTGTTCAAAGGTATAAATAGATTTTTTAAGTAATTTTGCAGCCATTTTCTAAATCATTTGCAAAGTGCTTTTCAAAACATTTATTCAAACACATGAAACAAATTTTGACAAATATTTAGAAAAGATTTTTACAACCGTTTGAAAACATTTTGTAAAAGTTTTTCAGATGGTTTTGAAAGTTTTTTCAAGACAATTTACATACATTTTTCAAATCATTTTGCAAAACTTTTTTAAACCAATGTATTAATCATATTTACAATGAATTTTTAAAATTTGTATATATATTTATAGGAGTGTATTCTACACTTGACTTATCGTATACCCTTACCCAATATAGTATATTAGTCATATTATTGAAATTATGAAAGTACGAGTTATGGTTAAAATATATTAGCATATATACAACCACCCTATACCTAGCGCGAACTATGACCTCAAAGTAATCAAAGAGAAGAAGGAAGACATAACTCGTACTAAGTATAAGAAAATTCTATACTACAACGACTCAATAAAGAATAAGAAGTCGATTGTCCCCACTATACTTAGGATCAACTAATCTTAAGTATAATAAACTATTTAAAGTAGGGATGATCGAGGATCAAAATTTACAAAATCGATGACTCGGCTTGCCCCATATACTTAGGGTGAAATATACCTAAATATAGACTGAATACCGAAAAGTTGAGAGATAAGTGAGAAAATAAATAAAAAAATAACCCAAATACACTCATACCCCCTATACTTAGGATGTAAGTATAGCACATATGAATAGGATGAATGGAATACAGAAGAATGAAGTATTGAAAATTGAAATGAAAAGAAGAAAAGAAGACAATAATTCAAAAATATTTATGTTTACATTGTCTAGCTCCACTGCAGGTGCTGAGAGTTCTTCATCAAACACAACTTGAATAGAGTTGATAATTGCAGAGATTATCGTCATGATCGAAATATGGCTTCAGCAATTGAATGTTGACAACAAAAGGCTGCAAGTCAGATGACAATTTGGATATTAAAATGCTTCCATTGTAACACACAAAATTCACTATGAACGACCCTGTCCACTTAATATATTTTTTGTCCGAGAATATCTTCAACTTCGCATCAAATAGGCACATTCTTTCCATGTTCACAAGTCTTTTGTCTGATGTGCCAATCGTGACTTCGTTTGACCTTCTCCTTGTACATCAAGCTATTATTGTATGCATACTCTCAGAAGTCTAGGAGCTTGTTTAGATATATCTTCATGTTCTGACCACTTTCTTTAGTCGAGATTGCAAATGTTCACTGCCCAAAGAGATTTGTGAACTTGTTCAATTGGCAGGTGGCATGAATTTCCATATACAAGACGGTAGGGCAACATTCCCAAGGGATACTTGTAGGAAGTCCAATAAGCCCATAGAACTGAATCCAGAAGTTGCGACCAGTTCTTCCTATCCAGACATTGGACTGATGATTATAAGGAGAAGTGACACGATGATCGATGCCATACTTCTTCACTAATTTCTCCACCTCCTTATTGATGATGGCTACATACGTCTAAAATGAGAATCTTCGGGATCTCGAATCATGAAATGATGTTATCTTTCAAAAATTGACAGAATGTTCAATTATCAAGGGATCAAGGAGGGATAGCTTCTACATAGTGACTCACGTAATCAACGACAAGAAGGATGTATTCATATCCTTGACTGTTAGGAAATTGGCCCATGAAATCACCAAGCATCGAACACGTCAAACATCTAAGTCAATTTGAGGGGCATGGAAGATTTAACACTGTGGGTTCCTCCCATCTTTTGATAGTCTGTGCAACCTCTGACATATGTTGTGGTATACTTGAATAGTATGGGATACCAAAGGTCACACTACAATATTTTTGTTGCCATTCTACTTTTAAAGTGGTGTCCTCCAAAGTTGATCTGATGACAATGCTCGAGGATGCTAGTGTACTCCTCCTGAGGGATACACCAATGACATATGAAATCTGCTCCTCCCTGAACAGGTAAGGATCTTCCCACTGGTATAAATGGATATCAGACAAGAATTTATCCTTCTTGACTCTCGCCCAATATTGCAAGACCAACCCATATATGAGATAGTTCACAATATCATACCATAGGAGAGATGCCACACCGAGGATGGATACATCGGGAAAGATTTCTGTTATCGGTGCACTGCTCAGCGGAGTATTTGTGCATTCAATTCTGGACATGTGATCTTCTACCAGATTCTGAACTCTAGGCTTGTCTTTGATTTCCAAGTCGAATTCTTGGAGGAGAAGGATCCATCTGAGTAAGTGTGATTTGGCATCCTTCTTATGTTGTAAGTATTTGATAGCAAAGTGGACAGTATAAACAATTACTTTAGATCTAAGCAAATAGGATCTGAACTTCTCCAGGGCGAAAACCACTGCTAGAAACTCTTTCACTATAATTATATAATTTCTCTGTGCATTGTCTAATGTTTTTTTGGCAGAGTAAATGGCATAGTGCAGCTTTTCTCTTCTTTATTCTAACACAACCCCAACTATGAAGTTCGATGCATCCATCATGATCTTGAATAAGAGAGATCAATTGCATGATTGTAGAACAAGAGCCTGATTGACAAGATCTTTCAACTGATAAAAAGATTGGAGAACCTTCTGATCAACACTGAATTCGGTCTCCATGCATTGCAACTTAGTAAGAGGTCAGGAAATCTTATTGAAGTCCTTGATGAATATTCTATAAAAACCAACATACCCAAGAACGACCTCACTTTTTTTATTTTTATAGGTGGCTCAAGTTTAGCAATCATGTCGACCTTTGTTGGATCGACTTTCATGCCATGCATGGAAATGACATGGCCCTACACAATTCCTTCTGTGATCATGAAGTGGCTCTTTTCCCATGATAATATCAGATTTACATTGCATCATTTCTAAAGCACTCAGTCTCGGTGTTGAAGACAAAAATCAAAATGATCATAATAGACTGAGAAATCATCCATGAACACCTATAAAAAACTACCGACCATGTCAGCAAACATGGCTAACATGCACCGTTGGGATGTAGCAAGGGCATTGCACAATCCAAAGGGCATTCTCATGAAGTCATAAGTGTTGAACAGACAAGTGAATGTAGTATTATCTTAGTCCTCAATGGTGGTCACCACCTAGTTGTACCCGGAGTACTAGGGTTGTCAGAAAAATCTCAGGTTTGATAATCGCTTAGGTTCGATTCGATAAAAGTTTTATTCGAATTCGATTCGATCATAAACGAACCGATCCTTAACAAAACTTTGGGCTCGTTTAAATAAACAAACCGAACCTTGAAATGATAGGTTTGCTCAGGTTCGATTCGTCAATAATTCAATATAAATAAATAATTAATTAATTATACTTATATAGTATGATTTAAGAATTGAGACCTCATATAAATCTTACAGTCACAAGTAACCCTTATATATAACTTTATGTTCAATTTTCAGAAACTAAGGGATTTAATATGAAATTTTTCCAAAAAACCCTAAACTCCCTATTCACTAACATTCATACCAGCCCCTTGCCTCTCCTCTTCATTTCCACGCCAACGGCGCGACGCAACCCTCCTTCTCCCACCTACTCATCATTGCTGCCCAGCCTCCTGCACCTCCGCGCGACGCGGTCGCAGGTGCCGCTCCCCCTCTCCGTACGACGCGTCCGTGGTGCCGCTTCCCCCCTCCACGTGACACGACCGTAGGTGCCGCTCTCCCTCTCCACGCGACGTGGCTGCAGGTGCCACTCCCCCTCTCTGCGCAACGCGACCGCAGTGCCGCTTCCCCCTCCGTACGATGCGGACGCAGGTGCCGCTCGTCCTCTCCGTGCGATGCGGCCGTAGTGCCGCTCCCCCTCTCTGTGCGATGCGGCCGCAGTGCCACTCCCCCTCTCTGCGTGACGCAGCCACCATAGCCGTTGTTCCTGTTCCCCCTTTCCACGCGGCCTCCACAACAGTTCCCCCTTTCGAGCATCTCCTCCTCGGGATAGCAGCCCTCGCAGTCCATCCTACTCCTGTAAGCAACAACAATTCGCAGTGACAAGAATGATGAGTTCTCAAGGTTTGCATTCAACTATTGATATGTCCTATTTTTATATTGCTTCGTATCGTAGTTAGATTCATAAAACATAAATTTTATGAGTGTGTAGTATGTAAAGTATTACTTGTTAAGAATTAATAAATTTTGACCTATTGATTATTTCATTTTAGATACACCATCCTCCCAACAATCCATTGATCAGATTGTGTTAGCGAATGACGTAGATGGCGAAGAAAATAATAATATTGTTGATGAAATTGAAGAGGATACAATCAAAGTTAGTGATACCGAAGATGTTTTTGGAGAAAATGGGAAAAGATCTAGAAGAAAGACATTATTTGTATGGTCTTTTTTTGAAGATGTAAGTGTTAAACTTGCTAATCAAGTACTGATTAAAAATAAATGCAAGTGTTGTGGTGAGGCCTTGACTAAACCCAAGAATGGGACAACCAGTCACATGAAGAGACATTTGCTTAATGTATGCCCCTATTACAAAAGTTGCGATAAAAAATAGAAGCAGTCCACAATTACCTTTAATTCAACAGAGAAGGGTGAGATAGTAAGTTATCCTATGAGTGCACCATATGATCCAAAGAAAGTTAGAAATGCCCTTGCTAGGATGACAGTGATTCATGAATATCCATTTAAGATGGTCGAGCATTATGGTTTTGATATGTTTGCAAAAACTTTAAATCTAAGATTTGAAAAGATGTCTAGAAACACCATTAAAAATGAATGCCTCAAAGTTTATGAATCCGAGAATGAAAAATTGAAAACAGCTTTCAAGGCGGTTGATCGTATTTCTCTTACATCTGATTGCTAGACATCTAATCAAACTATTGGATATATGTGTTATCTACACACTTTATTGATCCCAAATGGAAATTACAAAGTTGTGCTATTAATTTTTGTGATTTAGAACAACCTCATACAGGTGTTGTAATTGGTGATGCCATTGCTAGACGCATTCAAGAGTGGGGAATTCAAGATAAAATCCAAACAATCACCTTGGATAATGCATCTAACAACACTATTGTTGCTATGTCTTTAAAGGCTAATTTTGAGTCAAGGAATAAGCTTCATTTGAAAGGAAAGATATTCCACGTTAGGTGTATCACACACATTTTAAATCTCATGGTGCAAGATGATCTTAGACACATTGATAATGCAATCACTTCCATAAGAGAAAGTGTGAAGTATTTGAAAAAATCTACCTCTCACTTGTTCAAATTTGGAGAGATTGCGAAACAACTTGACATTTCTACCAATAAGGGTCTGCGGATTGATTTCCCTACGAGATGGAATTCCACGTATTTGATGTTGGAACATGCATTGACCTTTAAACTTGCAATTAGTCAATTTGCTCCTGTTGAATGGGCGATGGTTGAAAAAATATGCAAATTTTTGGAGGTTTTTAATGATCTCACAACCATATTTTCCGAAGCTACATATCCAACTGCTAATTTATTCTTTGCGGAGATGTGTAGAGTGAAATGTTTATTGCTTGCTGAACTTCAATCTGAAGATGTTTTTATGAGAGACATGGCTTCTGCAACGTGGGAGAAAATGAACAAATACTGGGCAGACTACAATTTGTTGTTGGCAATTGCAACGATCATGGATCCATAGAATAAAATACGATTTGTTGAATTTGCATTTCCTTTATTGTGTCCTGAGCATGAGGTGGATTACAACTTGCAGCTGATTACATATGCTCTCCATGAGATTTATCAATCTTATGCAAAACAAGCTCCACAAGAAGTCTGTACTCGTCCTCTAAAATCTGATGACTTTTTGAAGAAGCGTGGATTAAAGGGTTGTGAAATGTTTGACATGCTTGTTAGGAATGATGCAAAGCAGCCTTCAAAATCAGATCTTGCGATATACCTAGAGGAAGGTCTTTATGTTGCAGAAAATGAGCTCAGCGAACGAGAATTTGATGTTTTGGAGTGGTGGAGG
This sequence comes from Ottelia alismoides, assembly GCA_037367405.1. NCBI lineage: Eukaryota > Viridiplantae > Streptophyta > Magnoliopsida > Alismatales > Hydrocharitaceae > Ottelia > Ottelia alismoides. Next base: position 776,961 of record JAZKJV010004008.1, read on the forward strand.
GTGAATTCCATCAAGTACCATTTCTTACAAAAAATGGCACGTGATATTTTGAGCATCCCCATTACAACTGTATCTTCAGAATCTGCATTTAGTGCAGGAGGTCATGCTCTTGACCCATACAGAAGCTCTCTACTCCCCAAAACAGTTGAGGCACTAGTTTGCACTGGTAGTTGGATCCGAGAAGGTATGAAAGATGCTCCCAATCCAACGGTAAGTTCTTATAACCTCTTTCTACTGAGTTATGATTTTCTGGCAATTCAGTTCATCTTGTGATTTTTTAGGGCTCTATGTTTATTTGTAGAGATAACGGGAATCTTATTTGTAGAGGGATTATTATTTTCAATTAGAGGTAAAGGTTGGAAAAGGAGACACCACACTTCACATATAAACAAGCCTAAATTGTGCTTGAAACAAGGCTTTTGTTGTGTTAATTTATTGTAATCTTGTGCTCATTCACTTTGTATATAATCAAACCTTTAACGAATCGAACCGAACCTTCACGAACATAACTTGTGCCCATTCACTTTGTATATAATCAAACCTTTAACGAACCGAACCTTCGCGAACCTCAATCAAATCGAACCGAACCTGAACATGATTTTAATCTTATCGAATCGAGCCGAACCCGAACCTACATACCTAATGAATGAACCGAACCAGACATGGGTAGGTTCGCTCAGGTTCGTTTCATTTACACCCCTACGAAGTACCCATCTAAAAAGCAGAAGAATTCATTCCCGGCTAATATTTCAAGTACATGATCAACGAATGACAGATGAAAGTGGTCCTTCTTTGTCATTGAATTCATGCGCTGATAATCAACACGAACGTGCCATAATGTCGGTACTCGAGTAGAAATCTCCTCTCCTTGGTCATTGGTAACCACTGTGATCCATGATTTCTTTGGCACTACATGCAGGGGACTCACCCATTTTTAGTCAGAGATGGGGTAAATGAAGCCAGCTTCACACCATTTCATGATTTCTTTCATAAATATGTCCCGTAGCTTATGGTTCAACCTTCGCTAAAATTTGTAGGACGGTTTGCAATCATCTTCCAGATAAATGTGGTGTGAATACATGGATGGATTTATCCCTCGGAGATCCAAAACTTTCCAACCAAGTGCCTTGTGGTTTTTCTCTATAACCTCAAGCAAGCGAGATTCCTGATCTGGGGTCAGCCTGGTATTGATGATGACTGGATATATATTTTGTTCACCCGCAAGGAAAGCATAGTTTAGATCTATCGGGAGATGTTTTAATTCAGGTAGTTGTTGAGTCTGCTCTACAGACACTTATGTTTGTTGAAAATAAGGATTTATTGTCCACCTATGCCATTTGTGACTTTGATAAAAATAGAATGAACACGTCTGCAATTATTATATTCTGTTCAGTTTGACTTGAATCTTCTTCGAATAAGCTGATCGGTGATTCTGATTCTGTCCCACAATTGGCAATGGAGAAAAGATGGACTGTGCTATCCAGGTCCTCCTCTAAAGAGAGGATTTTTTATGCCAAGATATCGTTCAAAGAGAATTGTTGATCATTGATATCAACAATGTCACAATCTTCAGGTTGTTATGCTTAGCTTCTCTCAGATGTGCTCTCTACATCTTTTGGCTCTGTGATCATATCCATAGTGACTTTCTTACTACAAGAGTGGAACGAGATCTTTCCTGACCCATAATTAACTACTACTTTGGCAGTTGAAAGAGCCGGTCACCCAAGAATAATAGGAATATGGAGTAATGATGCAGGCAAATATTTGTCCAAGACAACGAAGTCCACTGAGAAGCGCATATCATGCACACTCATGATAACATCATCCAATAAACCTTTGGGATGCTTAATGGATCAATAAACAAACTAAAGGATCATGCGTGTGGGTTTAAGCGGACCCATCTCGAATTCTTGAATTAATGATGAGGGAATGAGGTTTATGAAGGGACTACTATCAAGCAAAGTTTACTCAAACATCTGATCAAAAATCTCACATCTAATCAAAGGTGCTCCCTTGTCTTTCTTCTTCTATTGGAGATCATTGATAGCATTAACAGTGGCCATGGTTAATATGTGCTTCTCTCCTCGGTTGTGGTTGTTCTCGAGGGGCCGACGCTTCGAGGTACATGCTTCTTTAAAACCTTTCTTAATTGTGGGTATGTATTTCATGGACTTCAACAACAATATTTCTAAAATGAGATTCTAAATAATTTCACAACACCAGGATTAGACAATGCATATTTTATTTTTTTTTCTATTTTTTTTGGACTTCTTCATTGCGTCAGGAAAATGAATATTCATAGAAGGAAATTCATTGTTCTTATTTACATCTGAATCATCTTGTACAAATGACTGGCTAGAAGAAGAGATGTCATTCAAAATATGTAAAAAATGAATGTATAGGAGCTTTGGCTTCGTCAGTTGGCTCTGTATCGAATGTTGCTGTGACTTTATTTTATTCTATTTTTATTCTAATTCTTTTTTTAAAGATTTTATTTTATTGATTTATTTATATATTTTGATGTTGGTGGTCTTGTGATGCTCTGAAAGATATGGGAAAAATCCTTAAGCGCATCACGGAAGTGTAAGGATCGCATCGTATGTGATCGGGAGAGACTAGTCGCACTATTAGCTCAAGGAAACAGAATTTAAAAATTTTAATCCGATGAAACCACATGATCCAAGAACACTTCTCGGATCATTTCATCTAAATCACAAACAAGTATTAGTTTTACCTCTTGAAACGTGGTTGCGTTCGAGTCTCTAAAAGAAGAGACCTCTTGTCTCAAGTCTGATCTTTTGGAGGAGACACTTACGAGCGTGGAGATGAGTCACGTGCTTCTTGCTATCCACATCATTGACCCAAGCAATGGATCTCCTTATTTCATCTCACGAGATCAACCATCTTCTTCATGAGCGAGGCGCACCAAAGAAGACGGAGATCCATGAGTTGTTGAAGTAGCAACACAACGGTGATGCGACGATGGCGACGGCCTTCTCTCTAGGGATGGAGTGCACAACCACTCTAGGGAGAGAGAGGTGGCGTGAGATGAGAGAGAGAGAGCTATTGAAGTTGTAACTTGAAGAGCAAGGGTTGCCTCTTCTCATATAGGATTTTGGGAGTCCATGGATCTCAATCCATGGACAACATAAAATCAATGGATGAGATTGACTTGTATTACTTTCATTGGCCATGATTTTGTTGTAAAAAGACAACAAAAATTAATTTAGTTTAGATTAATATATATTGATAAATCACTATAAATTAATTCCAAATTAAATCAATTAATCATGGAGATGTGAGGAGAAGATTGCCTTCATCCCTTAAGGGGGGATGACCACGTAATCCCCTTAGGACTTGGTGGTCGTCCACCATCTTTGACTTGGGAGGGGTAATCTCCTTCCAGTTCATGAGATTACATTATCTCATGAAATCTCCAATATTATCTCACAAAAATAATTCGTAATTATCTTATTGGTATTGCAATCATGGCATTAGAAATATGTGAATCACATTCACAACCTAAAACAAAATGTAAATTATATTTTCAATTAATTATCCAATGTTAATCCAATTCACATTAATAACTAATCAACAAATATAAATTACAATGGTCTCTCTCTAATGCATTATAAATCACATGTATAATATATATTAATAACTGGATAGTGCTATCCAAATTATTTATATACATAATAATTAAATCACATTTAATCATATTCGATCATCATTCTCATGCATTCAAATAATATGAATCAAATTCGCATTATTCAAGATAATTAAATCACATTTAATTATCCATTTCTCAATGCTTAGTTATAATTCAACAATGGAATTATTCTTGAACTTTTTCAAGAATAATGCACTTTCTTTGCTAATACTAAGATATAAGGACATGGCGATTGTATTGTTCTACGTATAGTGACTTGGACATTGAGATCACATTTCAAATCCAGATCTTGCGGACCTCTCATAGATGCTTGATTAAATCAAGACCGCAAATCTAATTTTCTCATTTCATCTGAATCACATTTGGATCAATGTCCAACATTTGGACTAAGATCAGATCACTTATCTACTGAGAGGAGTCACTAAAATCCAGACCCGTTTCATCACTCCCTCGGAATGAAAGCATCATGGTTATACAATTGGTTATGATCACATCACCTTCAGGTATTCCTAATACCCGTACATCCTGCATACTGGAAGACCTAAAGTAAACCCGAAGTTTTTTATCTCTTTTAGACTATCACCTCTAGGGTTTATCACTAAGTTTCTCATTCAATCATTAGGAGTTGGTATCGATCATTTACTTTCCAAAATCATGCATCATACCCAAGTGTTGATCATATACTTTCCAAAAGTATATATCAAATGTACAATTTCATCCAAGCTTCCAAAGTGAGATGACTGTGTATGGAATTTGATTCTTCCCAATATCTCATGAGTGAACTCATGTCTTCCGGTTCAGTAAATTAACTTGTATGATCCCTTTGAGAGATCATATTATTCATATGCCCTTGTATGCACACCAGCACGCCGGTATATATACCTTGATTGGGTCATCAATCAATTGGTCTGCCAAATGTACATACTAAGACATATAGACGTCTATCTCTGGTCAGAGGATGCGTGCCTATATCGTGACATCATACGATAGAGGTCTTTGGTTATCTCGATCTTGTTAAGTCAACTCTTTGACCTAACTTGTCTAATACCTCCGAATCTCAATTCCTATGTAGAGGACTTGCATCAAGAGGCCGATTAGATATCAACCTTTAGAGAAAGGATTGCCATCTCCAACTCAGGTTGGAGATCATCTCTTAATAATCATTTAATGGTGCTTGATGAGTCCTTAATCTAACTCTTTAGATATTCATCCAAGCACCATCCTCTATTATTCAATAATTGAATCAACTGTTATTGGATCATTAAGATGGTCATTGTACATAACCTTAATTGTACTAAGGGACCCATTATGCAAAATAGTTATTCTTTATTTCAGATCAAGGAATGATATTTGTAATAACAATTATCGCATAATGGCTCGTCGTGGGCTTGCATGTCCAACAATTTCCCACTAGCCCAAAGAGCCATTAATGGGATAATATTTAAATCCACACTCATGTGATAATCATAGGCTATTTAGAAAAGTAGCTACGCAAGCTGATCAGCCACTCTGTTCCTTAGAGACTACGCCAAGTCCTTTTACGGAACTTGCATGTCTCCTAGTAATAGTGCTCGCATCCAATGTGAATGTTGCATCTTATGCAACCGATACTCAATCTTGTTAGTTGTAGTGTCCTTGATACTATAGCTCAATAATTATTATAACCAGTTTGTATTTTCCATTATCCTTATCAGAATACCCTTATTCCTGGAGATCTATCTCCTAAGGTATCCGTAACTAAGACCTTTTAGATCTCAATCTATAAAGTCTTAATTTCTTAAAGATAAGACGTTGAGATTGTTGGACATGTGAGTCCACGGCGAGCCATTTCGCAATAAATGTTATTGCAAATATCATTATCTGATATGAAATAAAGAATAAAAAATTTACGTAATAGGTCCCTTAGTACAATTAGGGTTATGTACCATGATCATACATCTGTTGATTCAGTTATTGAATCATAGAGGCTGGTGCTTGGATGAATATCTAAAGAGTTAGATCGAGGACTCATCAAGCACCGTCAAATGATTATTGAGAGATGATCTCCAGCCTGAGTAGGAGATGGCAATCCTTTCTCATTTAGGTTGATATCTGACTGACCTCTTGATGCTGGTCCTCTGCATAAGAATAGAGATTCGGAGGTGTCAGATTAGTTAGGTCAAGGAGTCGACTTAACGAGATCGAGATAACAAAAGTCCTGTATCATATGCTGTCATGATATAGGCACGCATCCTCTGACCGGAGACAGATGTGTTACTATATGTCTAAGTATGTACATTTGGCAGACCAATAGGTTGATGACCTAATCAAGGTCTATACACCGACGCGCTAGTGTGCATACAAGGGCATATGAGTAATACGATCTCTCAAAGGAATCATACATGTTCACTTACTGAATCGGAAGACATGAGCTCACTCATGAGATATAGGGAAGAATCAAATTCCGTACACGGTTATCTCGCTTTTGAAGCTTGACTGAATTTGTAGGTTTGATATATACTTTTGGAAAGTATATGGCAAAGAACTTGGTATGATATATGATTTTGGAAAGTATACGATCGATACTGACTCCCAATGATCGAATGAGAAACTGAATGATAAACCTCTGAAGTAGACAGTGTAAAATTGATCTTATACTTCGGGATTATTCTAGATCTTCCAGTATACAGGATGTACAGGTATTGGGAATACCTGAGGGTGATCTGATCATAAACGGTTGTATAACCATGACGCTTCCATTCATAGGGAGTGATGAAATGGGTCTGGATTTTAGTGACTCCTCTCAGTAGAGAAGTAATCTGATCTTAGTCCAAATATTGGACATTGATCTGAATATGATTCAGATGCAATGAGAAGATTAGATTTGCGGTCTTGATTTAATCAAGCATCTATGGGAGGCCCGAGATCTGGATTTGAGATGTGATCTCAATATCCAAGTCACTATACGTGGAATAATACAATCGCCCTGTCCTTATCTCCAAGTATTCGCGGAGAAAGCGCATTATCCTTGAAAGAGTTTAGGATAATTTCGTTGTTGATTTAAGTTTTTGAGCACTGAGAAAATAGATAATTAAATGTGATTTAATTATCATGATTAAAATGAATTCGATTCATATTATAAAGAGAGTTATCTTAAATAATTAAATGTGATTTGATTATCAAAGATGTGAATAATGTGAATATGATTCACATTATTTGGGCACATGAGAATAGAGATCCAAGATGATTAAATGTGATTTAATTATTATGGATATGAATAATGTGGATAGCACTATCCATATTAATCATATATATTATAAATACGATTTATAATACATAAGAGAGAGCAATTTGTAATTTACATTTGTTAATTAAATATTGATGTGAATTGGATTCACATTGGACAATTAATTGAAAATATAATTCACATTTTATTTTGGGTTGTGAATGCGATTCACAAATTTTCAATGGCAATATTGCAATATTTACAAAATAATTATGAATTATTTTTGTTGAATAATTTACAACAAGTGTTGTTGTAAAACTTGGAGATTTCCATGGAATAATGTAATCTCTTGAGATATCATGAGATTACATGAGATTGCCACCAAATCCCATATTATGGAAGGATGCAATCTTCATTCTAATAATCTCCATGATTGCTTGATTTAATTTGGGATTGATTTATATTAATTTATCAATATAGATTTAATCTACATTAAACTAATTGTTGTTGGTTTTTACCAACACAAATCTTAGCCATTAAAAGAAACACAAATCAATGTGAGCCATTGGATTTGTGTTGTCCATGGATTGAGATCCATGGATCCCAAAATATTATAAAAGGAGAGGCAACCCCTTTTCTCTTCTTTACACAAGAGAACATAAGTCTCTCTCTCTCTCTCTTTCTCTACACACCCTCTCTTCTTCTCTCATGTGGCCATCCACCATGAATGCCCTAGAGAGGTTCTCCATCAACGTAGCGTCGTCGTTATGCTGCCAGATCGTTTGCTCATGGATATCCATCTCCTTCGGTGCACCTCGCTCGTGAAGAAGATGTCGGATCTCGTATGTCGAGATCAGGAGATTCACCATTTGGATCATCAACATGGATTGCGATAAGCACCTGTTTCATCAACACGCTCGCAAGCGTCTCCTCCGTCGGATCGGACTTGAGACAGGAGGTCTCTTCGTTTAGAGACTTTATCGCAACCATGCTTCAAGAGGTAATCCTATTACTTGTTTGTTGTTTAGAAGAAACAATCCGAGAAGTGTTCTTGGATCATGTGATTTCGTCGCATGAAAATTTTAAATTCTGCTGCATAGAACAACTAGTGCAACTAGTCATTCCTCGTCATATTCGATACGACGCACATGCTTCCATTATGTGCTTGAGGATTATCCCATATCCTTCAAGTGGTATAAGAGCCATAGGTCGAAGGTTCTGGATACGATCCGTATACCTAGGACGACTAGGGTTCGTTAGGGTTGCGAACGTTTTTGTCGCATTTCATTTTCACATCTCTATTTAGTAGTTATCTTCGGCCCTGTTTAAATTGTTTAAACATTAAAATAAGATTTTTGTTCCCAATTAAATAAGGAAACCATAGGATCTGAGTTTACGTAAATTGGATTCCGTTTGCTCGAGATATGGTCGTTTTAATGAACATGTATTCACTGTTGCGAGAACTGCGGATCTTAACATGATTAATGAGTTAATTACTATTTTGATCCACCTATAAATGCGTGAAATATGACTAAGGTTATGTCATAAATCAAATTATCAATCTTTAAAAATTGATTTTATCTAATTTGGATTTAAATTAATTGAGATATGCTAATTTTAGTAAGTGAGGGTCACTGCTGGAAATTACTTTCCTAATCAAGAACCACGTGATTGTCAATTAGTGAAATTAATTGTTAATTTCATGAAATAATTATGGAAAATATTTGAAAAATATTTAATAATGACTATTTCTATAATTGACTTGGCCTCAACCAATAAATTGATTAGATTTGATCTAGATCATAATTGGAAACTCAATCAACAAACAACTTGCTTGAATAGGATTGGGAATTTGTCTAGCAAATTTCCTTATAATAAAAATTGTTTTGATTATTACTATATGGTATAATTTTGATTGAAGAACCAATGATTATCTCAAGTACACATTGATCTATTTGTCATTATCCTTTCCTGAGGTGGATATAGTGCCTAGTCGGGAAACGTTGGGGTAGCGGGTCGCACCGGTTACGGTCCGTCCCACTCCCGCCGGTACTGGCCATGACAGCGGGTAGGGACTCAATAATGCCAGAGAAATCAAAGTGTATTTTTTATAATTATTAAAATTTGAATTAATACGTACTTTGAGATAATACCATATATATAAATATTCAAGTAAAACCAATCAAGTTTGTTGATTGAATTGGATTGATAATTGATTTAATAAGATTAAATGAATTATATCCAATTAAAAATACTCTATTATGAATAGATGTGTATCTCCCTTGGAAGAATTAATTATGTGAATATGATTCTTGATAATTAATTAAAAATTTGAATATGAGGTGGAGGATCACATAAGTGACATCCATGGTCTCCCGTCAAGGCGAAGGGTTCCGTCACCAGGGATTGTATGTAGGAGACCCTTGTCTGATGTGACAGCTCCTGTATGCAAGCGCATTTGGATTGGGTTCTTTGCTTCTCGAAAGAGTAAGGCCATATATGTAGTGACCCCAATATCGGATCCTCATATTATTGGGGTGATATTGGATTGCGCATAACGAGTACCATTCCTGTTGATGGTTGGTTCAATTAACGACGGGTCAACATCACCTTAGGGGTGGTGGGTCGGGGTGTTAAAGACCGAATTGGGAATGCAAGTTGGACTTGCAAGGTGGAATATGTTCCCGCTTCTTTTTATCAGAGTTGCAGATTCTCATATTATTGGGATGTAACAAAGATAAGGAAGGAGATCGCAGGTCTTGCTTGAGATATAATGGTAAGTATATCTCCTACATTGAAAGTGATTAAGGGAATGAACGTTCAGTGTTGACAAGGCAAGACAACTTTGATATAAAAATTCCTAAATCAAAGTAAAATGTGTGTATATATATTTATATATATTAATGCAATTTTCTTATTTTAGATAAATCTTCATTAAACCCACTCAATACTATACTAAATAATAACCAGTAAAATATCATGGATTGGATCCATGATCAAGATAATGTACTTGCAGTTGGACACATAATGTATGTGATTGCAATGTGTAATTTTCCTCATAATAATGAGGAAATTACAATTAAATAGACAATATGACTACAACCCTAGGGTTTGTATGTCTATAATCTTGATCTCTCATTTAATGTACTTTGGAAGTGACATGTCAATGATGATCGTAATTGTCTAATAATCCTTATAAAATCTAAGAAGATATTCTGGCATACATATGTGCTCTCAACATTTAATCATGAATGGCATGGTTCTCTGCACCATGGAGAATAGTGGCTTTATAAGAGATCCTTTGTCTTGAGCAATGGTTGCTAATAGATAAAGGGAGCGCAGTGGAAGCATGGGTTGGACCCAAGTAAGAAGGAAAGTCAAAGAGTTGACTGTACTTCTGTAACTTCCATGTGACATCCAAAAAGTTGGATGAATGCCAATACTGCAATAAATTGATGTGTTGATAGTATGTCTACCAAATCTATCTAGAATCCTTAGAGAAGGAATCAGATAGTACGTCGGAATAATCTACATATAATCATTGAAATTGACTTACTTATTTGATAAGATAAAGTCTAATAATTGTATCTCAATCTTCTAATGACACTTGTAATTGGTTGCATATGTATTAGAATATTATAAATTTGATCTTAAGGTTTAATGGTCATCTATGTTGGAATTGATGCAATTGTTGCAACAATTTCTACCGGATCAATAGACTTCGTATTTTCAGTGGGAGCCCTTAGTCTTAGAGAATGTCTCTATGACCTAGATATTAGAATACACTCATTGTTTATTTCTAAATGTTGGAAATAAACATGAATTCTGTAATAGACCTAAAAGAGTTATGATGGAGATATTCTAGATAGTAATCTAAAAATCTTGTGGACTCTACTAAATTAGAAAATTAATGAATGGTTCATTACCATTTCTAATACTGAAAATAAACCTTAAAAGATCAATAGGAGAATGAATATCATTTGACAATGATCTGGCATCAAGGCTTGGACATTTGTCTGTTGATGTGATCAATAGACTAGTAAGAGATGAAACTTTAGATTGTCTAAAGGTCAAAATCTTACATACTTGTGAATATTGTATTCAAAAGTAAAAATGTCCAATACACCCTTCCTTGGAATGGTGTGGGATGTCAAGGTATTCAAGATCTCATGCATATTGATGTATGTGAATCATCTATATCAGAATAGACATTATGGATATGTGATATCTATTGATGACTATTTGTGATATGAGATTTCTTCTCTTCACTTAGAAACCTTTGAAATGTTCAAAGATTTCACAAGTTTGGTTTAGAACAAGAGTCTGAAGGAAGATGAAATGAGTTTGATCTAATCTAGGTAGCCTATACCTATTATATGAATTCATAGAATACCTTATGGAGATATGTCTTATCCTAATCCTCCTGATACACCTAAACTCAATAGAGTTGTAGGGAGATACAATTTAATCATGTACGACATGATTTTATCAATGATGAATTTTAACATAACTACCTCTTAGTTTCCAGGTATATATGTAGTAGAGACTACAGTATATATCCTTAATATGGTTCCATGCATGTAAGATGGGATCTAGCACTAGAGAGTGCTACTTCATTAGGAAAATAAAGGATGGTATGGATACCTACTTTATGACCTTGAGATTCTTAAAAGATCTCATCTCTGAGAATGTGATTCTTAGAGGATGATTCTCTTAAGAATCAATATGAAAATGAAGTGTAGGAACTCATTTAATTTTGAGAAGATAATGAGTCTCCTGAAATCGGAAACTGAAAGGATAATCAAAGATGAAACACCGGATACCTCTTCAAATTAGTTTGAGAATGTATTCCATGCGTCAGTTAAATCTGACAATGAAGTTACTTCTTGTGATGAAGCTTGTGAAGATCCTGACATGGAAAGATGGATGTTAGCAACAAAGTTTTATGTAGACTTCATATACAAGTGTTGTATATGGACCCTTCGAGGATCCACCTATAAGGGTAAAACCTGTTAGGTATAAATGGATCTTCAATAGAAAGAGGGAACCTGATGAGAAGGTAGAGACCTTCATAGCACGGCTCGTAGTCATGAGCTACACACCGAAGAGAAGACATCGCTTGCGATGAGACTTGCTCTTCAGTAACCATGCTTATACCCATCAGAAATTGCTAACTATAGCTACATAACTTGACTATGGTCAAGATTGCATTCCTCTATTAATACTCTTCTGAGGATATTCACATGAAATAGCCCCAGAGCTTCATGGTTGAGGAAAGCAAGGTATGCAAGATGAAGAACTCCATATATGGACTCCAATAAACTTCTTGTAGTTGGAACATAAGATTTTATGAAATTATAAATGTTATGATTTCAGATAGAATCTTGATGAACCATATGAAGTTTAGTGGGAGTGCCATTGTGTTCATCTTGCTAAATGTAGATGATATCCTAATCATTTGGAATTATATAAGGATAATATTAATAAGTGGTTTATAATCTGGTTGTTCCACACCTTGAGATATGATCTCAAGGATTCCTCTTAGATCTTAGTTCTAAAGTTGTTCAGAAGTAAAGAGAAGAGGGTATTGGGACCGTCACATTAATGGTACACCTTGGACATTTCTATTTTCTGGAAAATTCCATGAAAGGCTTCTTTCCCTTAAGATTTGGTACTGACCTATCAAAACGATAGCACCTCAAAGAGTTAAGGAGTGAATGCTAAAGCTGGTTGACCTTACGCATCAGTTCTGAGAAGCCGAGTGTATGCTAGATGTGTACAAAAACCAGATATCTGCCATACAGTAGGAGTAGCAAAGTGTTGCTAATCCTACTATGGAGATAAAACACTTGATTGCAGTAATAACAAAATCTTCATGGATGACAAGTTTTTTGAGATAGTGATCTCAAAGTCTTATCTTCAAAAGCTTAAGACTTTATAGATAGAGATCTAAAAGGTTCTTAACTGCGGATACCTTTGGAGATAGAGATCTCCATGAATAAAGGTATTCTGATAAGGATTATGGGAATGCTGGTTATAATAATTATCGAGCTATAGTATCAAGGACACTATAACAAAATTGAATATTGGTTGCATAAGATGTAACATTCGCATTGGATGCGAGCACTGTTACTAGGGGATATGCAAGTGCCGTAAAAGGACTTGGCGTAGACTCTTGGGAATAGAGTGACTGATCAACTTACCTAGCTATTTTCTAAATAGCCTATGATTGTCACATGAGTGTGGGTTTAAATGATTAGCCCATTAATGACTCTTTTGGCTAGTGGGAGATTGTTGGACATGCGAGCCCACGGCGAGCCATTATGCAATAAATGTTATTGCAAATATCATTCCCTGATCTGAAATGAAGAATAACCAATTTGCATAATAGGTCCCTTAGTACAATTAGGATTATGTACCATGGCCATCTTGGTGATCATACATCTATTGATTCAGTTATTGAATCATAGAGGCTGGTGCTTGGATGAATATCTAAAGAGTTAGATCGAGGACTCATCAAGCACCGCCAAATGATTGTTGAGAGATGATCTCTAGCCTGAGTAGGAGATGGCAATCCTTTCTCATTTAGGCTGATATCTAATCGACCTCTTGATGTAGGTCCTCTACATAGGAATAGAGATTCAGAGGTGTCAGATTAGTTAGGTCAAAGAGTTGACTTAACGAGATCGAGATAACCAAAGTCCTATATCTTATGTTGTCATGATATAGGCACACAACATCTGACCGGAGACAGATGTGTTACTATATGTCTAAGTATGTACATTTGGCAGACCAATAGGTTGTGACCTAATCAAGGTCTATACACCGGCGCGCTGGTGTGCATACACGGGCATATGAGTAATACGATCTCTCAAAGGAATCATACAGGTTCATTTACTGAATTAGAAGACATGAGCTCACTCATGAGATATTGGGAAGAATCAAATTCTGTACACGGTCGTCTCGCTTTGGAAGCTTGAATGAATTTGTAGGTTTGATATATACTTTTGGAAAGTATATGATCAAGACCTAGGTATGATATATGATTTTGGAAAGTATATGATCGATACCGACTCCCAATGATCGAATGAGAAACTTAATGATAAAACTCTGAAGTAGACAGTGTAAAATTGATCTTATACTTCGAGATTATTCTAGGTCTTCCAGTATGCAGGATGTACAGGTATTGGGAATACCTGAGGGTGATGTGATCATAAACGGTCGTATAACCATGACGCTTCCATTCCTAGGGAGTAATGAAATTGGTCTGGATTTTAGTGACTCCTCTCAGTAGAGAAGTAATCTGGTCTTAGTCCAAATATTGGACATTGATCTGAATATGATTCAAATGCAATGAGAAGATTAGATTTGCGGTCTTGATTTAATCAAGCATCTATAGGAGGCCCGGGATCTGGATTTGAGATGTGATCTCAATATCCAAGTCACTATACGTGGAATAATACAATCGCCCTGTCCTTATCTCCAAGTATTTGCGGAGAAAGCGCATTATCCTTGAAAGAGTTCAGGATAATTTCATTCTTGATTTAGGTGTCCGATCATTGAGAAAATGGATAATTAAATGTGATTTAATTATCATGATTAAAATGAATTCAGTTCATATTATAAAGAGAGTTATCTTAAATAGTTAAATGTGATTTAATTATCAAAGATGTGAATAATGTGAATATGACATTATTTGGGCACATGAGAATAGAGATCCAAGATGATTAAATGTGATTTAATTATTATGTATATGAATAATGTGGATAGCACTATCCATATTAGTCATATATATTATAAATGTGATTTATAATATATAAGAGAGAGCAATTTGTAATTTACATTTGTTAATTAAATGTTGATGTGAATTGGATTCACATTGGACAATTAATTGAAAATGTAATTCACATTTTATTTTGGGTTGTGAATGTGATTCACAATTTTCCAATGGAAAGATTGCAATATTTACAAAATAATTATGAATTATTTTTGTTGAATAATTTACAACAAGTGTTGTTGTAGATCTTGGAGATTTCCATGGAGTAATGTAATCTCATGAGATATCATGCGATTACATGAGATTGCCACCAAATCCCATATTATGGAAGGAGGCAATCTTCATTCCAATAATCTCCATTATTGCTTGATTTAATTTGGGATTGATTTATATTGATTTATCGATATAGATTTGATCTAACTTAAATTAATTGTTGTTGGTTTTTACCAACACAAATCTTAGCCATTAAAAGAAACACAAATCAATGTGAGCAATTGGATTTGTGTTGTCCATGGATTGAGATCCATGGATCCCAAAATATTATAAAATGAGAGGCAACCCCTTTGCACTTCTTTACACAAGAGAACATGAGTCTCTCTCTCTCTCTCTCTTTCTCTACACGCCCTCTCTTCTTCTCTCATGTGGCCATCCACCATGGATGCCCTAGAGAGGTTCTCCATCGACGTAGCGTCGTCGTTATGCTGCTCGATCGTTCGCTTGTAGATCTTCGTCTCCTTTGATGCGCCTCACTCGTGAATAAGACGTCGGATCTTGTGTGTTGAGATCAGGAGATTCACCACTTGGATCATCAACATGGATTGCGAGAAGCACGTGTTTCATCAACACGCTCGCAAGCGTCTCCTTTGTCGGATTGGACTTGAGACAGGAGGTCTCTTCGTTTAGAGACTCGATCATAACCCCGCTTCAAGTGGTAATCCTATTACTTATTTGTCGTTTAGATGAAACGATCCGAGAAGTGTTCTAGGATCATGTGGTTTCATTGTATGAAAATTTTTTAAATTCCGCTGCATATAACAACTAGTGCGACTAGTCATTCCTCATCGTATTTCATCAAATTTGATGTTCCAACTACAAGAAGGTTATTCGAGTCCATAGATGGAGTTCTTCAGCTTGCATACCTTGCTTTACTCAACCAAGAAACCCTGAGGCTACTTCATGTGAATATCCTCAGAGTGTTATTCTTAGTGGAATGCAATATTGACTTCCATCTTGAAGATGTCATTGTCAAGTTGTATAACTATAGTTAGAAATATTATGATGAGTTTAAGAATCATCACTAGATAGAAAGCATCATTGCAAGCGATGTCTTCTTTCTGTATGTATTTTGAGGATATGAACTGTGCTTTGAAGGTCTACACCTTCTTATTAGGTTTCCTCTTTCTTTTGAAGATCTATTTACACCTTAATCGGTGTTATCCATATAGGTGGATCCTCAAGGGTCCATATACATCAATTTTATATTAAGTCTACCTTAGACTTTTATTGCTAACATCCATCTTTCCATGACATGATCTTCAGAAGCATCATCATATGAAGTTCAATCATTGTCAGATTTCTCTGACACATGGAATCCATCATCAAACTCATTTAAAGAGGTATGAGTGTTTCATCTTTAATTATCCTTTTAGTTTCTGATTTTTAGGAGCCTCATTAACTTCTCAAGATTAAATGAGTTCATTCACTTCATTTTTCATCATAATTCTCAAGAGAGATATCCTTTAAGAATTATATCCTTAGAGATGGAATCTTTTAAGAATCTCAAGATCATAAAGTAGGTATCCAATATCATCCTTTATTTTCCTAATGAAGGAGCACTCTCTGGTGCTAGATTCCAGCTTACTTTCATCCATGACAAAGTTATGCACCAAGCAACCCTAAATCCTCAAGGGTCCAACACAAGGCTATGTTCCAAACCATAGCTTATCAGGATGTTTGGGTTTAGATTTTCATGGAATCTTATTAAAGATTTATATTTTAGTCGCTACTATATATATACCTGGAAACTAAGAGGTAACCATGCTAAGATTCATCATTGATCAAATCATGTCACACATGATCCAATTGTATCTCCCTACATCTCTATTGAGTTTAGGTGTATCAGGAGGAGTGAGATAGGAATGATATTCCTATCTCCATAAGGTATTCCTTGAATTCATCTAATAGGTACTTGCTACCCAGGTTATATCAAATTCATTTCATCTTCCTTCAAATTTTGGTTCTAAACCAAAATTGTGAAATCTTTGGACATTTCAAAGGTTTGTAGGGTGTAGGAAAGAAATCTCATATCACAAATAATCATCAAATGATATCACATATCATCAATGTTTATTATTATACAGATGATCCACAAACATCAATATGTATGAGATCTTGAAAACCTTGGCATCTAATACCATGCCCGAAGAAGGGTGCATTGGATATTTTACTTTGAATACAATATTCACAAGTATGTAAGTTTTGAGACTTTAGACAATCTAAAGTCCAGTAAGAAGTCTATTGATCTCATCAATAGATACATGTCCAAGGCTTAACGCCAGATCATTGTCAAATGATCTTTATCCTCCTATTGATCTTTTAAGGTTTAATTTTCAGTATTTACAAATGTTAATGAACTGTTCATTAATTTTCTAATTTGGTAGAGTCCTCTAGATATTAGATTACCATCTAAAATATATCCATCATAAATCTTTATGATAGATCTATTCTAGAATTCATGTTTATTCCCAACATTTAGAAATAAACAATGAGTGTATTCTAATATCTAGGTCATAGAAATATTCTCTAAGACTATGGGCTCTCCCACTGAAAATATGAAGTCTATCTATCCAATAGAGATTTTTTGCAACAATTGCATCAATATCCATGTGGATGACTATTAAACCTTAAGATCAAATTTTTCTAGTCTTCTAAAATATATGCAACCAATTGCAAGTGTTATTAGAAAAAAAGATATGCAATTATTAGATAGAAAAAAAGATATGCAATTATTAGACTTTGATCTTATCAAATAAGAAAGTCAATTTCAATGATTAAATATAGATTATTATGTTGCACTATTTGAGTCCATCTCTAAGGATCCTAGATAGTCTAGATAGTCACACTATCAGTACATCGTCTTATTGCAGTATTGGCATTTATCCAACTCTTTGGATGTCATATGTGTGGAAACTGTAGAAGTACAGTCAACTCTTCGACTTTCCTTCTAACTTGGGTTTGATCCATGATTCCACTGCACTCCTTTCATCTATAAACAACCATTGCTTAAAACAAAGGATCTCTTATGTTGAATTCAAAAGATTTCAATATAAGAGGATTCACATTTATGCATGCTTCATTTAATTCATACAATATGAATATTAGGAGGCTTCATGAATGACTAGAGTATAGATAGTATAACGATGACACTCGCCATATCTACATACATCTTAACTCTTAAAGACATACGTTTAGGTAGGTATTCATATATTTTGAATACATCATCTCTTATAGAGCCACCATTCTGCATAATGTAGTGAACTATATCATTGATGATAAAATGTCTAGAGCACATATGTTCCTATAACATCTTTTTAGATTTTATAAAGATTATTTGACAATTACAATCATCATCGACGTGATACTTCCAAAGCACACTCGATGAGTGATCAAGATTATAGAGACACATTCCTCATTATTATGAGGAAACTTGCACATTGCAATCACAAACATTATGTGCCCAACTGCAAGTACAATATCTTGATCATGGATCCAATTAATGATATTTTACTGGTTATTATTGAGTATAATATTGAGTGGGTTTAATGCAGGATTATCTGAAATAAGAAATTTTCATAAATATATAGACATATTTTACTTTGATTTAGGAATTTTTATATCAAAATTGTCTTGCCTTGTCAAAAATGAAAGTTCATTCCCTAATCACTTTCAACGTAAGAGATATACTTACCATTATATCTCAAGCAAGATCTAGGATCTCCTTTCTTATCTTTGTAACATCCCAATAATATGAGAACCTGCAACTCAGATAAAAAGACGCGGGAACAAATTTTGCCTTGCAAGTCCAACTTACATTCCCAATTCAGTCTTTAACACTCGGGCCCACCACCCCTAAGGTGATGTTGACAAATCGTTAATTGAACCAACCGTCAACAAGATTAGAACTCGCTATGTGCAATCCAATATCGCCCAAAAGTATGAGGACCTGATATCGGAGTCACTATGCATACAACCTTACTCTTTCGAGAAGCAAAGAGCCCGATCTAGATGTGCTTATATGCAGGAGCTGTCACTTTAGACATGCGTCTCCTACATACAATCCCTTGTGACGAAACCCTTTGTCTTGACGGGAGACCATGGATGTCACTTGTGTGATCCTCTATATCATGTTTAAATTCTAAATAATTTTTCATGAATCATATTCACATAATTAATTCTTACAAGGGAAATACATATCTATTCATAATAGAGTGTTTTAATAGGATATAATTTATTTAGTCATATTAAATCAATTATCAATCCAATTCAATCAACCAACAAACTTGATTGTTACTTGAAGGATGGTATTATCTCAAAAATACATATTATTTGAATCCTAATAATTAGAAAAATACATCATGATCCCTTCAAACATTATTCCTTCCATACTCGTTGTCATGGCTAGTACCGATGGGAGTGGGATAGACTACTCACGGAGCAACCTGCTACCCTAATGCTCCCCGACTAAACACCATATCCACCTCAGATCAGGATAATATCAATTGAACTTTGTACTTGAGATGATAATTGGTCTTCCAACTAAAGTTATATCATATAATAATAATCAAAACATTTTTGATTAATATTATAAGGAGATTTGCTAAACAAATCCCCAATCCTATTCAAGCATCAATGTTTGTTGGAAGATTTATGTAACCAATTGTGATCTAGATCATATCTAATCAAGTTTTGGTTATGGTCAATGTCATTCAAGGAAATATTCATTTTTAAATATTTCATAAATATTCATCAATAATTATTTACGAAAATTAATCATTAATTTCCATGAATATAATTGAACGATAATCACAAGGTTCATGATCAAGTATGTAATTTTCAACAATAACCCTTAGTTAATAAAATTTAGCATATCTCAATCAATTTAAATCCAATACTAGCAAAATAAGTTTATATAGTTTTCTAATTTGATTCACAATATAAATCAAGTGATATTCACATACTTGTAGGCATTTTAAAACCATAATTAACTCTTTAATTACATCAAGATTCGTCATCCCCGAAATAGTGGATACATGTTTATTAAAATGATCATAACTTGAGAAATCAGATTTCAAATCATGCAAACTCAAATCCCATGGTTTCCTTATTTAATGGGGATCATTATCCAAGCGATAATCACGTGTTTAAACACTTTTAAACACAAAGAAAAAACATACTAACCAATGTTGCGTGAATGAATTGTGATAAAACATCACACAACCAAAAAATACCCAAGTCATTTTCGATTTAAGGATCACATCCTAAACCTCTGACCCGTGGCTCTGATACCACTTAAAGGATAAGGGAAAAATCCTTAAGAGCATCATGAAAGTACGAGGATCGCATCGTATAGCGACCAGTCGCACTAGTTGCTCGAGGCAACAGAATTTAAAAATTCTAATCTGATAAAACCACATGATCCAAGAACACTTCTTGGATCATTTCTTCTAAACCAAAAATAAGTATTAGGTTTACTATTGAAGTGTGGTTGTGATCACGTCTCTAAAAGAAGAGATCTCATGTCTCAAGTCTGATCCATCGGAGGAGACGCTTATGAGCGCAGAGATGAGTCGCGTGCTTCTCGCAATCCAAGTCGTTGATCCAAGCAATAGATCTCTTGATCTCATCTCATAAGATCGAACGTCTTCTTCACGAGCGAGGCACGCCAAAGAAGATGGAGATATATGAGTTGTCGAAGCAGCAACACAATGGCAATGTCACGATGGCAGCGACCTTCTCTCTAGGGATGGAGTGGACGACCACTCAAGGGAGAGAGAGAGAGATGGAGTGAGAATGAGAGAGAGAGAGAGCTATTGAAGTCGTATCTTTAAGGGAAAAGGGTTGCCTCTTCTTATATAGGGTTTTGGGAGTCCATGGATCTCAATTCATGGACAACACAAATCAATGGATGAGATTGACCTGTGTTACTTTCAATGGCCATGATTTTATTGTAAAATTACAACAACAATTAATTTAATTTATATTAATATATATTTATAAATCAATATAAATTAATTCCAAATTAAATCAATTAATCATGGAGATTGTGAGGAGGAGATTACCCTCGTCCCTAAAAAGGGGAGGACAACCACCTAATCTCCTTAGGACTTGGTGGTCGTCCAGCTCCTTTGACTTGGGAGGGGTAATCTCCTTCCAATTCATGAGATTACATTATCTCATGAAATCTCAAAGATTATCTCATAAAAATAATTCATAATTATCTTGTGAATACTGCTATCATGCCACTGGAAATATGTGAATAAAATTCAAATCCAAAAAAATGTAAATTATATTTTCAATTAATTATCCAATGTGAATCCAATTCACATTAATAATTAATCAATAAATATAAATTACAATAGTCTCTCTCTAATACATTATAAATCACATTTATAATATATATGAATAACTGGATAGTGCTATCTATATTATTTATATCCACAATAATTAAATCACGTTTAATCATATTGGATCATCATTCTCATGCATTCAAATAATATGAATCAAATTTACACTATTAATAATAATTAAATCACATTTAATTATCCATTTCTTAATGCTTAGATATAATTCAACAATGGGACTATTCTTGAACTCTTTCAGGAATAACAGACTTTCTCCGCATATACTTGGAGATAAGGACAGGGCAAATATATTGTTCCATGTATAGTGACTTGAACATTGAGATCACATCTCAAATCCGGATTTTGTGGACTGATGAATCTGTGATTCATCACTCTAAAAGTTGAAAATAGAGCTTTGTCCCCAAGTAATTAGCTGCATATCTCCACTTATATTGCATAATTAGCATTCATGCATGTGTAAATAATATATATTTTTTAGCAATCAAAATCGTATGAAATAAGAAGCCAAATTCACTTGTAAGAATCACCTGTATATTTATCATATTTTTCTTAATTGTATTTATTTTATATTAACTCCAAGTCCAATAAAATCAACTTTATAGTCTATATATTACTAACACTTATAAAGGAAAAATATCAAAAAAATACTGACTTGTAAAATTGTCCAATAAATCTCAAATCCAAGTTTGAGACCAAGAACCTTAAAATACACATATATCTCTCATATAGTGTTCGATTTAGGACAACTCACTTTTAAAGTAAAAGACCTTTAAAATAAGACCAATTTCATAAAAATCTTAGTTCGTTTCTGAAACGTGGGTTTTGGGCCCCTATTGTATATTGTACATATTGACCAAAATACCCTTCATTTTATCTTTTTATTTTCTTAATTATTAAAAATCCAAAAAATTAGATTAAGTTGTGAATATTCTTTTATATTTTCTCTACTTTTATTTTGATTATTCTCTTATTTAAAAATGATAAAAAATTGTAAAAGATAAAAATACGGTATTTTAAACCTATACGGTACACCCAAAAATACTTTTTGCACATATGACTTCCTCTGATTTTCGATCCTTCATGAAAGTTGTAGATCTCATCGAGACAAGGAACTTTCATGTTCACCACTTCTTGATTTGACCCCTTTTGTTATGTCTTTTTGATTTTTCTTTACATTTACTTTTTCATTTTTCTGGGATTGACATGTGGCAGCTCCTGGAGCTGCCACGTGACACCCATTTTATTTATTTATTTTTATTTTTATTTTAGTTATTTTAATTATTATTTACCCTGCCACGTGGTTGCACCCCTACGCACCACATGGCGCCTACAACCCCTCTTGTTCTCTCGTCGGTTGGTTACGTGCCTAGCTCATGACCACTCCCCTTCCACCTCATGCACCCAGCAACCCAACCCCCTACGTTTTCTCTGCCCTCTTCCTCCGCATCTCCCACAGATTAACCGCAACCGCCGGCGCCCACACCGGCTACCCCTTCCTCTATCACCATTCCTCCACATCACGCGAGCAACTACCCACGCCCGCCGCTCCACGCTTCGCGGTGGGGCCGCAACCACCGTGGATATACACCCCTTTCGCTACCTCCTGCTGAAACCGCCCGCACCACTGACCCACTCCCCTATGCACCCATACCCCTCCCCTTGCGGCCCGCACAACCAACACCTGTGCCCACGTCATGCGTAATACTCACCTCCCACTCCTCCCTTGCCCACTCACCAACTTCCTCTAAAAGGAGTTGCTCCACACTCGTCGCACAGGATTCGCCACTAACGTGAGGCGAGAGAGAGGTATGTAATCAGGGCCGTCGGTGACAGCAAAGGCTCTTCCATCGAGCGATGACATCTCTTCCAAGCGGTGCGATCTGGAGGTGGTTTCACCTTCGTTGCAGCCATGATCCTTGAGCTGCTCGAGCTCAGCCCCCTGCCGTGGCCTTGAGCAATGACCAGAGAGGTGAACAACTCTCTCTTTCCCTAGGCATCTACTTCCATTCTCAGCAGGTAAAGTCTTTTTCTCTCTTCGTCTCTTCATCCATGTTGCATTCCCCTTCTCTTCTTCCTCTGTTTCTTTTGCTTCCCTCTATTCTCCTTCCCCGACGAACTCCTCATCAATCACCTGCTCTCCATTCTCATCTCGGTTCCTCCTTGTGGAGGAGGACCCATCTTCCTACGCACGTTCTTTTCTTCTCTGCATCCACGTCCACCTCGTCCTCACCACGTCTATGAGCCAGACCTATCACCCTCTCCATGGTAACCCTCTGGCTGAGCTTTAGCTCGAGCCTCGATTTTTCCTTCCTGGTTAAAGTTCCAGGACATCTTCAAGGTTGAACAACAAATGATACATCTCTGGCCACCACTTCCAGCATCACTGCTACGTACCAGCAACCACCTCGCTACCTTGCATGGTCCTGGACTCCGTAACCCTCCACCGTACCACATCACCGACTTACAGAGCAAGCCGCACCACCTCCATCCTGAAGCTCTAAGCCTCCACTCGCGTCGTGTGTCGACTGAGAGGAGGCCCGCACAACCTTCCCCCTTCAGCCAGAAGCTCCAGCATCCGCGCGCCCCCACCAGCCTCCACCTCCACTTCCATACGTGCTACCGTAGACAGCCTTGCGCAACCCCTGCCTGCATCCAGCCATATGCCATCGACCTCCCTCCTTGGTCTGGGCTGCACCTCAACGAATGGCACTTCTCAACACCCAGGCCACCCCCAAAGCAGATCGCCATCACCTCCATATCCTTCATCAACCTGGAGCCCTGCACGCCACCCTCATCATATCCTTACCTCACCTGCAAGGCACGCGAGGCAAAGGGATATTTGCTGGATGACCCTCTCGCTTCCCGCATATCATAAGCCACACCCCCTCCTTAACAAGGACACGTGTTGGTCACGTGAGACTTGGATTTTGCATCAAGACCCCTAAAGGGCTCCAATATTATGCAATACCTCCCTACCTACTGGAGTCACACGCAAGTCACATGCGTTCCTTGAAAATTGCATAAATACCAGTGCGGATATAGGTAATTGCATCAATCATATTTTCTTTGATTTTTATTTTATTATGTATTGCATTGAGAACCTTGTGTTTACATATTTATTTGAGTCTCATTTTTGTATCATTTTATCATTCTAAAAATTGCATTTTGTAGAACAAATCTTGCTCTATCATTGTGGACATTGAATATATTTTCAGGAGTTGAGTTTTATTTAATATCATTATTGTTGTGGAAAATAGCTCATTTTACCGACTGTGTGATGTTTAATTGATATTAAATTAAATATTTCTCCAAAAATTCTCGAAAATTCATTTAGCTAGAGTTTAGTGTTTTCTACATTATGCCCAAATTTCACAACATTTGCCCACATATCGAGGTCATAATAAATTATATGGTTATTCAAGTAATTTATTTTTAGCAGGTCTTAAATCAATCATTTTTGAGATCTAGTAATTTTCCTGGATTCTTCTCACTTAGACTCATATAGAATAATTTTGGTTCTTGAAAATAAAGTGGTTTGCTATTTATTAAAATTAAGTTCTCAGAATAACATAGTTTGCATATTTAAATCACAAAAAATTCACTTTATCTCCATAAATTTTAAAAAAATTGCAGTAGCATAATTTCATCATTATTCAACTTCTCGCAAGTTTGAGGATTTTATAGACATGAATTTATCGAAATTTGCATTTTTGTCCCTCAACTTAGTCAAATTTGCATTGCATTTATCAATTACAATTAAAAATACCAAAGAAAATGCTCTACTAAAAACCTAATTTCTTTACTGACTGCAAATAAACCTAACGAGACAGTGGCCTCCCTTAGTTCGACCTTGAGCTTACCCAAGTAAAAAAAATTGACCGCTTGCGGTAATTGAAAAAAAAATAATTAAGTGGTTTTTATTAATCCGAAATTGCCTACCTACAACAAAATTCGAACATTAATTCAACAAAATTAAGAGGGCGATTTATAGGATCATCAAATGGCGTCGTTGCCGGGGAGGCATGACTTAGGTTGCTTTTTAGAAAATCCAGATTTTAGATTTTCCATCCCCCGTAGTCTGATCCCTGATTTTTCTTGTGAATATTTCTCCATTTATTTTCCAGTATTTATTTATTTATTTTCTTTATTCTGTGTCTATCTCTCTGACATCGTCTTATTTTTGTGCAAGGGACCCAACGCGAAGGAGCGACTGCTTAGTTGAGAAACTCAGGAGCTTCGGAGGTCGGGATTTTCTGGAAAAATAGCCTACTGAAGGAATCACATAAATTTAAGATCAAGTCGAGTCGTGAGAGAGTATAGAGTCCTTAGGATGTTATTTTCTGCATTTTGATTTACTGCAAAAATTTCTAGCAGATTTCGTTCGAAATCTCGCGTGTGTAATCGGACTTGGACATTATTTTGTGGTGTGTCGGACCTGTTTTACTCTCTGGTGAGGGTGGGGCCCGACTTGAATGGCGAAATTAGGATAGGTACCTGGCTATTTACTTGAAAATTTATTTGTGCCAATCGTATTTTAGGCCACATATCTTGGGGCATTCATCGTTTGAGATCGTTAATGAGACGCACATAGCAACATACAACTTAGCCAAGTAAAACTCATTTCTTCCCCCTAATAGTATATTTCTTGGTATGGTTTTCTCGATCTACATGCATTTAGTGTAAGTAAATTTTACAAATTCAATTATGCATAACACATGAAGAGTGTTGGGAGTCATTGTAAGTATACCTTCTTATGAGCATGTGTCATTGTTTTACGTTTGTATTCTGATTTCCGACCCTTCCCTTCTTTTATTACTTGGGAATTAAAAGTAAATTGGGACTGATCGGTAGACTTTTTGTATGTTCAAATTAAATTTCAAATGACAACCTAATTTAAAATTGGGATTGAATTGAGCAGGTCGATTAAACGAAATTGGAATAAAAAGAACCTTGTTTTACGGATGCATAAAGCCCTCATTGTATGATTTACTTGAAAGTGAGAGAGAGACGACACTAGGATGAGCCCAGCCAGGATTTTCTTACAGACTACTGGTTATTTCTTTTTAGGCGATTAGCTACTTCTCAGTGAGGATCTATGGGTAGCCGCCAAACGGTCTGGATTTCCTTAGCAGAGTGGGAGGTTTAGAGGATGCCTTATATGGCTTTGTCCTCAAGGAACGTGCAGCTATATTTATACGGTCCGTACTTACTTCCATATTGGATGAAAGTAGGTCCAACTAGTCGTAAGAACCAGGCCAGTCTGTAGGGAAATACAGGCACCTAACTGCTCGTTAACTCTTTCAAAGATTGTTTTATCACCAACTAAAACTGACGAGATATCTCAACCGAACCTTTACGGCCATCATGTATTGAGTTGGTGAATTTGAGGGTTTTGTATTGTGTTTGTATTGCGTGAGTTCACTCCGCACATTTACATGCATCGTAGAACTAGCGCCTCATTGAATACCTTGCTCTCATCGATTCTTTTTTACCATCGAAGATGACTAACTGGGGGGATATTCGGTCTTCACGAATCTCTCATTGAACCCTTCAAGAAGTACATCTTCAATGGTCCAAGCACAACTTGGGCCAACCAGGACTCATGACCATCTTGAGTTTGGGATCTCTCACTCTCAGGATGGTCACCCTCAAACCATTCCCTTTCTCTCTTCCCATCTCACTGAGGAAGACCTTCACTTCAGTGAGAATATCTTAATTCCTAAATGTTCTTCTAATCTAGGCTACATTGTTGATCCACGTGAAGAAGAAGAACCCAAGACGAAGATGCCTCCTAAGAAACACCCTGACATAGAGGAACACAGAGATGACCCCTTGCATCAAATCCTTGTCCATAGAGCTAGAGCTGAGCAACTGAATGCAGATCTTATGGCTAGGATGGGACAGGAGATATAGGTGGGTGGAATAGACAGACCGATGGTAGATGCCTATAACCTAGTAGAGAATGAGATGCACAGTGGGCTCATACTTAAGGTACCACTAGAGGCATTTGAGCTGAAGACCCATTTATTTTGATTGCTACCGAAGTCTAATGGAAATGCAACAGAAGAACCATATGCTTTTTTAAGAGACTTCTATGTAACAACCTTAGCCATCCAAGGGTTGGACAAGATTACATCAGGCTTAAGGCTACCCATTTGCCTTAAGAGATAAGACTGCCCATTGGTTGAAGAATCTTGGGGTTAGATGCATGATCTGGTTGCAATTCAAAGACTTATTTTTGAAGAAGTTCTACCCACTCAGTATGACTAACAATATGAGGACAAAGATCACTAGTTTCTCTCAAGATCCCCACGAGCCATTTCATGAAGCCTGTGATATATTAAATGATTTGGCACAGAAATGCCCTTACCATGGCATTA
Organism: Ottelia alismoides; assembly: GCA_037367405.1. Taxonomy (NCBI): domain Eukaryota; kingdom Viridiplantae; phylum Streptophyta; class Magnoliopsida; order Alismatales; family Hydrocharitaceae; genus Ottelia; species Ottelia alismoides. Next base: position 804,634 of record JAZKJV010004008.1, read on the forward strand.
CCAAGGCGATCTTAGTCCAGACCTTGTTCTGTGACATGACCCCTGAAATGTAGGGGTTAGTGAGTACATCCTATAGAGGTAGTTATTTGAATAAGAACAAATATGCCATATGGAAGATCCTAGAGCAAATGCTAGAAACATGCAGATCTCAGGCCACAAGGGGCTATCTGGTGTCTCCCTCAAGCCTAACTCATGAGATACCTAGGAGGACTGTAGCAGATCTGACAGATGACCTAATCCCTAGCATGGGGATAATAGCTGATAAGCTTACCATGGTAGAACAGATCCATAAGAGGGTCACTGACCTTGAGGCACTTCTACTATTGCCGAAACAAGTGGAGGAATTATCTGAGAAGGTAGCCAAGATACGACTACCTACCCCTTCTCCACCACTTGTGCCTGTACATCGAGTTTACCTAGTGCAGGAGTAGTTATAGGGGCCTCAGAGCAGCTGGGTTGAGGAGCAGCAGTACACTCAGCAAGAGAAGCATGCAACCCCACATGTGGAGTAAGTCTACGAGGAGCCTCCATAGGTGTTTGAGATCAACGAGCTGTGGTACAACCATAATGGGATAGGGAATGGTCAGCCACATCGACCCCCCTAGCTTACCATGAAACTAGCTCCATCCCCACACTATGTTTTGTGTAGTCCCGGCCAAGACAAGGATACCAGCCTCGACATCACCAGCAACATCGCACATTCCACTCAGACCAGTAGGGCCCACCACCACCTTACACCTCACAGTCTCACCCATAGCAGTATCGGCAGGGCCATCATGTCCAATATAGACAGCATAATCACTCATCCTCTAGTCAACAACAATAGACCCCACCCACTAGTGATTTGGGATCCCTTACCTTGGCCATCCAGTCTTTGATCGAGAGGGTTCAACAAATCCAGAATGATTACCATGACATAAGGACAGATCTGAACTGTGTGCCACGCCACTAGGATCACCATATGTCACCAAGGACTCCAATTCCAGCCCAGGTTTAGTCTAACCCCAATAGCATGAATTAGAGTCAGCAACGACCACAAGATCAGGTATACTATTCAGATTATTCCCTATCTGAACTTGAGATCCTTTCATACGATAATGTGAATCATATATCCCACAAGAGCGGAAGGATCGTGACCATACCTGATCGGGCATGGGAATATGAGGAGGATGTCACTATGTCTCTACCTGAGGAGAACTTGGAGGCATAGGAGCAGCATCACCAGCACCACCACTTTTAGCAGAATAAAAGGATTCGAAATCCCTAAAATCTCAAAAAAATCAGGAAAACAAAAAGAACAAAAAGACGAAGGGTAGCACCAGTAGTGAATCAAGCGAGCTTGATGAAGATCTTGCAACTCCAACTGAGGAGGACGCACCCCCTATTTCCTTTCATGAAGTTCTTTCTAAGCAGAGTCAGAGTCCTAGTCCTGTAGAAAACTCAGTTTCCCGTTTGAATGAAAATTTTTCAGTTTCAGAATCCGAGTTGTCTTCAATAATCCCTTTCCCTCGTGCTCTTAAGGACGGAAAGAAGATATCCAAAAAATCCAAAAAAATGACCCTGAGATGGCAGAGTTTTGCAACAAATATATCAAGGTCACAATCCCCTTTGATAAGTTTGTGGATCTAACACCTGTGTTCCAGAAGTACCTTAAGGTTAGATGCACACCTACAAGGGTCAGTAAGAAAACAAGAAATCGGGTTGAGAAACACGTTCTATCAGTAGTCACTACTTGCGCCATTAAGAATGTGTTTCCAAGGAAACAAAGAGTCATGGGTGCCCATTATGTGCTGAGTCATGTTGATGACACTATGTTTGTACACAGTCTCTTGGATAATGGATCCTCAATTAACCTGATGCCAACAACCCTTTATGAGCGGCTAAATCTAGGACCTCTTTGGAAATCCAAAGCCCTACTCTAGTTTGCTGACAAATCCACTAAGAGGTCAAAGGGAGAATCGAGGAACATTATCATCAATGTTGAGGGGCAAGACTACATGGTGGACTTTACAGTCCTTGATATGGAGACCCCTCGGAATTGGAGAGATTCTCATATCATTCTTGGAAGGTCCTTCCTAAGGACAATATGGGCCTTATTTGACTATAAGGTCATGAAAATTCAGTTCCAAACTCCAGGCAAAGATGAGGAACTAGAGATGAAGCGGACAAGGTGGAAGAAGCCAGATTCTGAATCTAGCACCAAGTACACTTCGTCAGAAGCAGATTGTGTTCATGTAGACACCCTTGGTCCATGCAGACGGAACCCAGCTAGCACTGATGTGTCCCTCTCTGCTGAAAAGTATCTTGTACATGAGATAGTTTGCGAGATCCTTAGGAAAGAGAAATGCGCAGATCATACGAAGAGTATATCCCCCTACATCTTCGATGACACAGATGCCCAGCTGGGCCTGTCAGCCCTTCCCTCTTTAGGATAATCAGAAGATGAGAATTATGAGTCGGATGTGTCTTTTGGCGATTGCTTGGATACTTTTGACGATCCGACTCTAGAGTCAAGTCAATTGGTGGCAGTTACTTCAGAGACAGATCCAACCACTATCAGCACAGAGCCAAAATTATTTGAGACAGATTTTCTCGATGACTACACTTTACCTGAGCTCAAACCATTACCCACAACCCTGAAATATGCCTTCCTCAAGGGACAAGAGAGGAAGTTTTCGGTCATCATTATTTCACGATTGATTGAGGAGCAGGAATCCCGCTTGCTAGAGATCTTGGAAAAAACCACAAGACAATTGGCTGGAGCATCTCTGATCTCCACAGGATGAATCTCGATCTGTGTTCACATCATATCTACCTTAAGAATGAAGCCAATCTCTCTCATGAATTCCAGCGTAGGTTGAATACAATCTAGGAGAGGTCGTGAAGAAATAAATTGAGAAATGGTGCAACATGGGTTTTATTTATCCCATCTCTAATTCCAAATGGATGGCACCTATACATGTTGTCCCAAAGAAGTTAGGAATTAAGATGACCACCAACAAGGATGGAGAGGAGATTGTGACATGAGTACCCATGTTGTGGTGTGTCTATGTGGATTACAGCCGCTTGAATGTCGCGATGAAGAAGGATCATTTTTCCTTACCATTTATCGATCTGATCTTAGAAAGATTAGCAGTAAAGAAATTCTTCTACTTCTTAGATGGGTTCTCGAGCTACAACCAAGTAGCTATTGCTCTTGAGGACTAGAAAAAAACTACATTCAGATGCCCCTTTGGTACCTATAGTTTGAGGTGCATGCCCTTTGGGTTATGCAATGCTCCCGGTAAGTTTCAAAGGTGTGTGATTGTTGTATTCGCTGAGATGGTCTGTGAATTCTGGAAGTCTTCATGGATGACTTCTCGGTCCATGGGGATTCCTTCGATTCCTGTCTAAGAAATTTGGACCGAGTCCTCAAATGATGTTGTGAGGTAAATACGGTTCTCTCTTAGGAGAAAAGTCACTTCATGGTGACGGTCGGCATTGTGTTGGGGCATGTCATCTACAAGAGAGGAATATAGGTTGACCCTGCCAAGGTGGACGTGATCATACGACTCCAACCACCAACCAACGTAAAACATTTGTGGTTAGTCCTCGGGCATGTTAGATTTTACATGAGATTCGTAAAAGATTTTCCAACGATCGCCCGACCGCTAACTGAGCTTTTAGGTAAAGACATGGAGTTTATTGTCGATCACAAATGTCTTGAAGCCTTTAAGCTACTTCAAGGGATGATCATGGACACCCCAATCCTACAATCCCCAGATTGGTCTATTTTTTTTGAGATCATGACGGACGCCTCAGATTTTGCTATTGGGGTTGTGTTAGGATAGAGAAGGGATGGTATTCCGTTTCGAAGGATATTGTATTCACATACCATACAGTACTACGGTACCTCATGGAAAAGAAGGACACAAAGACACACCTTCTTAGTTGGATTTTACTTATCGAGGAGTTTGACTTGGACATCAGAGATAAACCTGGAAAGAAGAATGTAGTGGCTGATCACCTCTCTGGTCTCGAGATTCTTGATGCATCTTATGATACACCTATTCGAGACTCTTTCCCTGACGAGTTGATTTTTGTTATCAACTCACTCCCATGGTATGCTAATATAGTGAACTATCTTGTCTCCGAGAAAGTTCCCGAAGAATGGCCCAAGAGCAGCATAGACCGACACAAGTCAGATTCGAGACACTACCATTGGGAAGATCTGATCCTTTTCTTTGAAGGATCGGATTGTGTCTGGAGGAGGTGTATTCCTCAGGAGGAATACCAGAGTGTCTTTACTTTTTGCCATAGTATGGAGGCAGGAGGACACCACTCCGAAAAGAGGACTGCATGGAAGGTATTGCAATGTGACTTATACTGGCGGACTCTGTTTCACGATGCTCTCACCTTTGTGAAGTCGTGCCCAGTATGATAGAGAAAGGTTGGAACCGTTGGTTCCAAAGATGATATGCCGATGCAACCTGTCACCATTTGTGATGTCTTTGACACCTAGGGCGTCGACTTTATGAGCCCATTCCCGGTTAGCCATGGTTTCGAGTATATCCTTATTGCGATAGATTACCAATCAAGGTGGGTGGAGGCTATCCCGACTCGAGCCGCAAACAAAAGGACTGCCTGTAAGTTTATTAGAGACCATATCATTTCTAGGTTCAAGGTCCCCAAAGTATTGATATCCGATGGGAGTAGACATTTTGTTAACAGAGATGTAAAGAAACTTGTGAAGGATTGCGACATCGAGCACCGTGTCGCGAGTCCTTACCACCCACAGACCAATGGCATGACAAAAGTGTCGAATAGGGAGGTTAAGACCATATTGCAAAAGCTTGTCCACCCAGACAGTATGGAATGGTCCCAGATCTTAGACCAAGTCCTTTGGGCCTATAGGACAGCTTACAAGACACCATTAGGAACCTCCCCATTCAGGATGGTATTTGGGAAGCCGTGGCCATTTTCCTGCAGAGTTAGTGCACAAATCAGCATGTGCAATTAAGAAGGTCAATTGAAACACACACCTAGGGAGGAAACATAGAGAGATGGATCTGAATGAACTTGTGGAGATCAGAAATCGAGCATACGACAACAATTTAGTGTACAAGGACAAGGTAAAGCATTGGAACGATAGATTTATCAGACGAAAGACCTTGTTTCCTGGATAAAAGGTATGGGTGTTCAATGCAAGGCTAAAAGTTCTCCAAGGGAATCTCAAATCCAAGTGGACGGATCCATTTATAGTCCGTGTTGTTCATGACAGTGAATGTGCAGAGATCTCAAATCTTAAAGATGGAGCACAAACATCCCTAGTGAATGGACAACTGCTGAAACACTTTGTCAAACAAAATGAACAATTAGTCTGTGTTGAGGAGATTGTTTGCATGCGTGAGGCAGATTCAGAAGAACACATAGAGCCACGCATAAAGCCTTGCAACATTGATCTCTAGCTATCAACAACATCAAAAAGATTCAGAGCACGATCTATTTATATATTCTCACTCCTCATTGTATATATTTTCTTTCCCTTCCTCCCATGTGATTTGTATCACTCGCCCTGGCTCCATAACGTTTCATTTTATGGCTATACTTAGGATGACCAGATCCTAAGTATAGGGGGGAGAGTGACTTGAGTCTCTTCACCATTCTCTGTATATTCTCCAGATGTCATCGGTTCTCACACTCACTCATGTCCTAGACTTAGGCTGACGAGAGCCTAAATAAAGGGGGGACGATGCCCACCATGTATATATACTCGTAGACTTCCCCTCTTAACCTTGCACGCCCCATTTTTGATCTTCTTCTTTACTTAGGCTGACCAGAACCTAAGTATAGGGGGGCGGATCGACTTCTATACTTTTGTTATTTTAGCTCTCCGGCGCTTAGCACGAGCTATGTCTTTTTCCTCGCTTCTCGTGCTCTGAGGACATAACACACGCTAAGTATAGGGAGCGTGTATATATGACATATATACTTTACCCATAATTCATACTTTTTATGTGTTTTCACGTATTTTTGTATATATTATGCAATAATTATGGGGTATAAAAATGAAAAAAAATTCTGCAAAATACATGTTATATATTGTATATATTTGCATAATACTCTTGTAAAAAAATACTTTTGTAAGTATTTTTTGTAAAATAGGGGTATACCAGAAAATTAAAAAAAGGGCTTCTTATTTACTCTGCATATCATCCTTGCATTCAAAAAAAGTCTTGCACTTCATTCATCTACATTGCATGTCATCTGCATCTTGTCTGCATATTTAGCACATGCTAAGTAAAAAGTTAGTGGGTTCTGAACCAAGTTATGAATGGATGTCGAGGTTTGATTTAATTTGACCTTATTCTACCTAATTTCAGAGGAACCTTATAGGAATTGGAGTTAAGATTCTTTTAGGTCTAGTGACTTAATTCTTTGAGTCTGCAAGTCTATGTTCACATGTCATTTTGATTGGTCTAAGTAGAATATTTTGTACACATGCACGATTCTTTTAGACAGTGACCTTACTTGGAAAAGCACCATGCACATATCTCTTCATTGATGAGGTGGTGAGGAGGTAGATTCCTTGGGCTCGGAGTAGCACACGGGTAGAAACATCTGTCCTCCTCTAGAGAGGGTAGTGCATCTCAACCTAGTCTAGTGGCGTCGACGTCTAACAACATGATGTTGTGGGTTGCAATAATGCTTCAAAAGAGGAATAGTACTGGCTCAAGAAGAAAAACTCCTTATGTACATGATGCACCTTGTATATATGTTAAAAGAAGAAGAAGAAGAAGAAGAAAAAGAAAAATGCAGAATCTCCAAAAGTGGACATGCCTGATTGAAAAGTAAAATGACTATCGGAGTGTATATACAAATATAGAAAAATAAGAAGAGCTTCAAAGTTTTTGTTAGCTTGTAGCTGGATGACTTGGCTACACTGGTCAAACATCCTAGGATAGATAGCTACACTGGATACTGTCCATTCTTCTCTCCACCCCCATCATCTTGAGTCGGTTGCACTTGAACTTAGAAGGAAATACTCTGCTCGTCGAGGAAAGAGTTGCTAGACTGAGGAACTAGAGTTACCTTGTTAGAGGAGGCTAGTTCTTTACCATTTCTAATGTGGAGAGTTATATTTCACTTACACAGTACGAGTAAGATTCATAGTCATCAGAATTTACGTATGAGTATTTGTTCTGACCTGACTGTCGAGGTGATGTGAATAAGAGACTTGTGGAACTTAAAGGCTGTTAGGTCTTAAATTTAATTCCCAATAAGGTTCCGCCACACAATTAATCCAAAGGTCGAGTCAATCTCCATTTTCACCATTTGTTCATGACCTTGGTATGGAACCAAAAATCAATTTTCACTCTTGCATTTCATTTTAGTTGCTCAGGGATGAGCAAGGTTTAAGTATAAGGGGTTGATGAATCTGTGATTTATTACTCTAAAAGTTGAAAATAGAGCTTTGTTCCTGAGAAATTAGCTGCATATATCCACTTATATTGCATAATTATCATTCATGCATGTGTAAATAATATCTGCTTTTTAGCATTCAAAATCGCATGAAATTAGAAGTCAAATTCACTTGTAAATATCACATATATATTTATCATATTTCCATTAATTATATCTATTTTATACTAACTCCAAATCCATAAAATCAACTTCATAGTGTATGTATTACTAACACTAATAAAGGAAAAATATAAAAAAATACTAATTTGTACAATTGTCCAATAAATCCCAAATCTAAGTTTGAGACCAAGAACCTCAAAATGTGCATATCTCTCTCATACAGTGTTCGATTTAGGTATACTCACTTTTAAAGTAATATACATTCAAAGACCTTCAAAATTGTGAAACTTGGGTTTTGGGCCCCTATTGTATATTGTACATATTGACCAAAATGTCCTTTATTTTATTTTTTTATTTTATTAGTTATTAAAAATCCAAAAAAATAGATTAAATTGTAATTATTACTTTTATATTTTCTCTATTTTTATTTTGATTATTCAGTTATTTAAAAATGATAAAAAATTGCAAAAGATAAAAATACGGTATTTTATATCTATAAGGTACCCCAAAAATACTTATTGTAAAGATGACTTCCTTTGATTTTAATCCTGCACGAAATTGTAGATCTCGTTAAGACGAGCAACTTTTATGTTGACCACTTTTTGATTTGACCCCTTTTTGTTATGTCTTTTGGATTTTTCTTTACATTGAATTTTTTATTTTTCTGGGATTGACACGCGGCAGCTCCTTGAGCCGCCATGTGTCATCCATTTTATTTATTTATTTATTTTAATTATTTTAAGTAATTTTATTTTATTTTTATTTTAATTATTATTTAATCTACCACGTGGTCGCAACCCTGCACGCCACATGGCACCTACACCCCCTCTCCTTCTCTCTCTCTGGCTGGTCATGTGCCTAGCATGTGACCACTCCCCTTCCTCCTCGCACGCCTAGAAACCCAACCCCTTGTGCTCCCTCCGCTCGCATCCTCTGCATATCCCACCGGTCAACTGCAACCGTCGGTGCCCACACCGGCCACCCCTTCCTCTATCACCACTCCTCCACATCATGTGAGCAACTACCTGCGCCCGCCGCTCCGCGCTTTGCAGCGGGGCCACAATCGCCATGGATGCATGCCCCTCTTGCTACCTCTCACTGAAACCGTCGGCACCACTGACCCACTCCCCTGCGTGCCCATACCCTGCCCCTTGCGGCTCGCGCAACCACCACCTGCGCCTGCATCGCATGCAACACTCGCCTCCCACTCCTCCCTCACCCACTTTCCAACTTCCTTTAAAAGGAGTTGCTCCGCTCCCGTCACACAGGATCCACCACTGACGCGATATGACAAAGAGCTCTGGAGTCAGGGTCGTCGGTGACAGCGGATGCTCTTCCATCAAGCGACGACATCTCTTCCTTGTGGTGAGATCCGGAGGTGGTCTCACCTTCCTTGCAGCCAAGATCCTTGAGCTGCTCGAGCTCGGCCCCCTGTCGTGGCCCTGAGCGACGACCAGAGAGGTGAACATCTCTTTCTTTCCCTAGGCATCTACTTCCATTCTCATTAGGTAAACTCTTTCTCTCTTTGTCTCTTCTTCCCTGTTGCATTCCCCTTCTCTTCTTCCTCTATTTCTTTTGCTTTCCTATGTTCTCCTTCCCTATCGAGCTCCTCATCACTCACCCGCTCTCCACTCTCATCTCGCTTCCTCCTTGCAAAGGAGAACCCATCTTCCTACACAAGTCATTTTCTTCTCTGCATTCTCATCCACCCCGTCCTCACCACATCAACGAGCCAGACCTTTCACCCTCTCCATAGTAACCCTCTGGTCGAGCTTTAGATCGAGCCTCGATTTTTCCTTGCAGGTGATATCTCTAGGACGTCTTCAAGGTTGAAAAGCAAAGACGCATCTCCGACCACCACTTACAGCGTCACTGCTACATGCCAGCAACCACCTCGCTTCCTCGTGTGGTCCTGGACTCTGTAAACATTTGCCACACCACATCACCAACTCACAGAGCAAACCTCACCGCCTCCGTCCCGAAGCTCTAAGCCTCCACTCACGTTGTGTATCAACCGAGAGGAGGCCCGCACAGCCTTCCCCCATCAACCAGAAGCTCAAACATCCTTGCACCCCACCGTCCTCCACCCACGCTTCCATATGTGCAGTCGTAGCTCGGACGACCGTAGACATCTACGGCCTTGTGCAGCCCTAACCTCCATCCAACCGAATGTCATCGACCACCCTCGTTGGTCCGGGATGCACCTCAATGAACGGTGCTCCACGTCGCGCAGGCCACCCCCGAAGCACGCCGCTATGACCTCCAGATCCTTCGTCGGCCCGGAACCCTGCACGCCACCCTCATAATATACTTACCTCACGTTCAAGGCACCTGAGGCAAAGGGATATTTGAAAGGCGACCCTTTTGCTTCCGCATATCATAAGCCACGCCCCCTCCTCAGCAATGACACGTGTTGGTCATGTGAGACTTGGAGATTTTGCATCCAGACCCCTAAAGGGCTCCAATATTGCGTAGTACCTCCCTACCTACTGGAGTCACGTGCGAGTCATATGCGTTCTTGGAAAATTTCATATATACTCGTGCGATCATAGGTACTTGCATCAATCATATTTTCTTTGATTTTTATTTTATTATGTATTGCATTGAGAACCTTGTGTTTGCATATTTGTTTGAGTCTCATTTTCGCATCATTTTATCATTTTAAAAATTGCATTTTATAGAACAAATCTTGCTCTAGCATTATGGACGTTGAATATATTTTCAGGAGTTGAGTTTTATTTAATATCATTATTTTTGTGGAAAATAACTTATTTTACCTACTGACTGATGTTTAATTAATATTAAATTAACTATTGCTCCAAAAATTATCGATAATTCATATTATCTAGAGTTTAGTGTTTTCTACATTGTGCCTAAATTTCACAATATTTGCCCGCATATCGAGGTCACAATAGATTAATTGTGATTCAAGTAATTTATTTTTAATAGGTCATAAATCAATCATTTTTGAGATCTAATAATTCTTGGATGCTTCTCACATAGACTCATTTAGGATAATTTTTGTTTTTGAAAATAAATCGGTTTGCTATTTATTAAAATTAAGTTTCTCAAAATCACCTAGTTTGCATATTTAATTCACTAAAATTCATTTTATCTCAAAAAACTCTAAAAAATTTATAGTATCTTAATTTTATCATTATTCAACTTCTGACCAAGTTTGAGGATTTCGAACTTTAATTTATTTAAATTTGCATTTTAGTCCCTCAACTTAGTCAAATTTGCATTGCATTTATCACTTGCATTTAAAAATACCAAAAAAATCCTCTCCTGGAAACCTAATTTCTTTATGGATTGCAAATAAACCTATGGAGATAGTGGCCTTCCTGAGTTCGCCCTTAGGCTTGCCCAAGTAAAAAAACTGAATACTTGCGTTTAATTGAAATAATTAATTAAATGGTTTTTTATTAATCCAAAATTGCCTACCTACAACGAAATTCGAACATTAATTCGATAAAATTAAGAGGGCGATTTACGGGATCATCACGGACCTCTCATATATGCTTGATTAAATCAAGACCATGAATCTAATCTTCCCATTGCATCTGAATCACATTCAGATCAATGTCCAACATTTGGACCAAGATCAGATCACTTCTCTACTGAGAGGAGTCACTAAAATCCAGACCTATTTCATCACTCCCTAGGAATAGAAGCATCATAATTATAAAATTGTTTATGATCACATTACCCTCAGGTATTCCTAATACCTGTACATCCTGCATAATGGGAGATCAAGAGTAAACCTGAAGCTTTAGATCTCTTTTATGTTGCCTCCTTCTGGGTTTTATCATTAAGTTTCTCATTCGATCATTGGGAGTTGGTATCGGTCATCTACTTTTCAAAAGCATATTTCATACCCAGGTGTTGATCATGTACTTTCCAAAAGTATATATCAAACGTACAAATTTAGTCAAGCTTCCAAAGCAAGACGACCATTCACAGAATTTGATTCTTCCCTAAATTTCATGAGTGAGCTTACGTCTTCTGGTTTAGTGAATGAACCTGTATGATCCCTTTGAGAGATCATATTACTCATATGCCATTGTATGTATGCCAACGTGTCAGTGTATAGACCTTGATTAGGTCATGAACTTATTGGTCTGCCAAATATACATACTCAGACATATAGTAAAACATCTGTCTCCGGTCAGAGGATACATGCCTATATCGTGATAGCATATGACATAGGTCTTTGGTTATCTCGACCTCGTTAAGTCAACTCTTTGACCTAGCTTATATAACACCTCCTGATCTCTATTCCTATGCAGAGGACCTACATCAAGAGGTCGATTAAATATCATTCTTTAGAGAAAGGATTGCCCTCTCCTACTCAAGCTGGAGATCATCTCTTAATAATCATTTGACGGTGCTTGATGAGTCCTCAATCTAACTCTTTAGATATTCATCCAAGCACCAACCTCTGTGATTCAACAATTGAATCAATAGTTGTATGATCATTAAGATGGTCATAGTACATAACCCTAATTGTACTAAGGGACCTATTATGCAAATTAGTTATTCTTCATTTCATATCAAGGAATGATATTTGCAATAACAATTATTGCATAATGGCTCGACGTGGGCTCGCATGTCCAACATGGTCCTCCATATTTTTCTTTCTCATCTGACTCTTCTGCTAGACTGGTTGATGTAGAAGATGATAACTCACTAGAAGATGCTTTATTCTTCCCTGTTGATGAAGTACAAGACTGCAAAGTCCTATTACTCATGGGAATCACTACATTAGTAAACATAAACTCAGAATTACCTGACTCTATTAGATTCTCGATGAGACATCACAAACTACCTACTCCTTACATTTGAAGTTATTTGGGTTGGCCTCAGCATGTGTTGGTATGGAAGTTTTGGTGGTAGTGAGGTCATCGAGAGAGGGTTTCATAGGTGCAACCATCGATGATTCAATGTATTGTCCACGCTAAGACTAATAATGTTGTTGAGGCTATGAATGAGAATACCGATTATTGTACTAAGAAGGGTGCTATTGATATTGCTAAGGATGAGGAGGTAATAATTCTTCTTAGCAGCCGTGTAATTGTGATATGGTTGATATTGGCAGTACAACAACTGATGTACTGCTGATTATGTCTCCAAGTGTTTCAATATGATGGAGACTGGTACTGAGTCTAAGGCCACTGGACAAACTTCCCACCGTGAGGTCGGTGGTATGGTCGAATGGCAGATAACTGTCCTGACTAATGTCCTCCTAGACGGTCAGTTGTGCATCATTGTTCCAGATACCGTTTACCTCCTAGATTTGGGGCGGAGGTGGGAAATATGGATCAACATATGATGGTTGGGGCTCGGGTTGGTAGACTACCAAATGCTGATGCGGCTATTATGGAGGTGCCTGATCGGGAGCTTGCACATAATATACGTGTTGGATGGGTTGCACTAGACTCGTTTGTGGTCACTGTTACACTATCCTCTGTGGATCAGCTCACATACTGGCAAGTGTTGATGGTGCTGACCAGCAGCTCCAACTACTTGATAATCTGATCAAGTTTGTCCAAATACTAGGTTCTCTATTTGATCATACATCCAGATCCTGTGATCACTTTTCAGATATTTCTACTTTGGACACGTAGCTCCTAATGATGCTGAGGTTGTAGCTCTCGTACCTATCCACTTCGTGAGATATTACATATTGATGGGCTTATGGTGGATCTATGGTTGGCGCTGATAGGCACTGGATGAAGACAAGGTGGCCTCTACTTCAACCATTTCATCGAAAATTTACCAGACGATGTCTTCATACTTGTTGAAGTAAGATACACCACATGCAGCATAGACAAGCCTTTGACTCTCTAGAGTCAGGCCCTCAAAGAAATGTTGGACCAGGCTGGTCCGAGGAATGCTGTGGTAGGGACCGTTTTCTTAAAGGTCTTTAAATCTATCCCAAGCTTCATCAATGGACTCATGTGGTCCTGGGAGAAGTTGTTAATTCGGGCTCGCATTTGATTGAGACAACCCATAGGATAGAATTTGTGGATGAATGCAGACTTCAATTCCTCTCAGATCATCACAAACTTACCCAAATGATTTATCTAGTATAAAGACTTGTCCTGAAGGTTGAATGGGAAATCCGTCATTTTAACTACACCTAATGAGATGTTAGGGTAGTGCGATGTTCTGCATATGTAGGAAAATTGCTTGGTATGGATATAAGGTTCCTTGCTCATGTTCTCGTGGAACGAGGGAAGAAGAGACAAGAACTGTAGCTTGAGCTCAAAATGTCCGTGGACCTGAGAAATTTAGATCCACTATGTAATCTGACCAATGCTAGGATTATAAGTTTTCTTGAGTGTAGGCTTAGGAGCCTCTCTTATGGGTTCATCTTTCCCTCCAAGAGGTCCATCTCTCTATTCATCATCATTTTCTCCTCCTCCTCCTTGATTTTCTCTCTCTCTCTCCTCAGCTTACTGAGCATGTCAGTGAAGGTGACCTGGGAAAGAGCTTGATCTATAAGATGTTGCCGGATAGAATGAATCGATGCTAGTAACTATGCATTCACAATATTCTGATCTAGCTAAGAACCCTAATTTGGTTGTTGCAGTCCCTTCCCTTTTTCCTAAGGAGCCATCTCTGAATAGGACTCAGAGGAAGGTATCTGAATGGAGTCTAGGGTCGGATCTTGATCAGCATAATGAAATTCATCCTTATTAGACTTGCAATATTGGGTACCAGATTGGAAGATAAGTCTAGTATTAGGGTTAATACCAGACAAATGTGAATGGAGCACTTAATATGATGAAAAAATGATCTTCATCCATAATGACAAATGTCAGGGCAAGAGTTATCATGGTTTATTAAAGAATAAGAAGATGAAGAGTCTGAAGAGTGGTTTGCAAAGTCTGAACTCGGATCTCAGGAATCGCCTCAAATTACTGAAGATGTCGAATTCATGGAATTAATGTGGGTATCAGTGGGATCCCGACTAAACCATCCATGTGTCAACATCTTGGAAAACAAGAGGAATGGAAAGGAGTATGGAACATGTTGATAAACAAGAGGATAAAACTGAAGAGGAAATAAATAGAAAGCTCAAAGTGAGCAAAGTAAAATGATGTGAAAATAGAAGTAAGAAAAATGGTGCAAGTGCGCGGGACTAATCTTTGACCTTTCACTAACTCAAAACAAACACAAAGCAATGGGTTGACCAACTCAAGCCTGTGAAGATGTAGGAGTTCAGTTATTTTTATCTTTTCTATTTTAATTGCTTTTCAAGAAAAAATGTAGCAAGTCCTTAGAGGCTAGACCTATAGGAAAGAGAGTACTACTAGAAAAGTATCTCGTAGTTCCCACTTTCTTTGTATCATTGGGTTGGTTACTAAACCAAAAGAATAAGAGTGAGGAAGCCGATAGTGGCGAATTAAGTACTTTCCCCTTGTAGGGTACTCGAACATCGAACGATGGGACAGACTCCCTCGTGAGCGGATGTCCTATTCTCAATACTTCAGACTAAGTATGCAAGCAGACGAATCCCGACTTGAACACGTATGATAGAAGCGTTGGTACTTCACCGAGCCTGGGTGATAATCAAGGCATCCACAGACTGTGTTTTTGGTTCCAATCCTTATGGGTCGTACCTCGCTCTATCTGGAGTGTGCATGAAAACAATGCGAGCTTTAAGAGCCCAATACAATGAAGTATTTTAGGGTCAAAGTGTTATTAGCAGTCCCCTTATTTTAGTTTTTGAATTTTTACTTTTTGCGTATTTTCAAAATAATCGCCTAATGATTTTTTTATTTTCTTTTAAAACTTAAGTGAGCAACAATAGAGTGAGATAGCGGAAAAGCAATGCATGTATCATGATGATAGAAAACTCACCATAGTGATGAATGATGTATGCTTAGCAACAAGACTTATAGTGCTTCCCAGCGCTCTCCATGTGGGATGCAAGATGAAAATTTAATTTATATTACATGTGGTATGCTACCCAGTGAAATCACCCTAAGAAGGAATTGCTATTAGCGTGAAGCACATTTTTAATTTACCAAGGTCCAAACATATCAGAGACTATAGGTGCAAACAGATATTAGGGATTTGGACCTAATTTACTCGATCGAGCAATCCTAAAGACAAAGGACTCATTCAATAAAAAAAATAAAAATAAAGGTAGAAAACTCAAATCGCAAGAAACAAATAGAAATAATGAGAAAAATAGGGAGAACAAAAGATAGAATGCGAAGAAAACCGTGAGAAAAATCGCGTGGGACCCCAATTGAACAGACACTTGGTAGAATAGGACTGTATATGTTTGAATATCCAAGTTTGTCCCTATATTATAACAATAATAAATAGTCTCTCTCACACAAAAATAAAAATTAAAGCTACACTAAGCCAATCTGCATTGCTCTTCTCCTCAGTCTTCTTTCCTACTCTCTCCAACCGACTGAAAAAGAAGGGGGTTGTCTCTGCTCTATTTGCTTGCTTAGGCCTCTTAGAAGACCAACCTCATGTAGTAGGCCCCATAGAAAAGTCAACAAAAGATATAATTAGCATAGATAAACAATTATTTGAAAATAATAAAGACAATTACATATGCACGAACTAAGTATACACTATCCTACACGTCGATCCTTGACAATGGTACCACTTTGTTGATCAAAATGATCGGGGTACGTAACGTCCAGTCTTGGAGGGCATCTGGTATCCGATAAGTCAGATCCAATAATCTCTGTATAGATCCTCTCTCAACTTGTGACCAATCAAATCAAGCAAACAATCAACTCATGACATGTAAGACAATGAATAAAATGTCGGGTGAAATTTGTTATACCCTACAAAAACATGTGTATAACATGTAAGTGTAGGGGTTGAACCACTAAGAGTAAATCGGGGATATGTATAGTTATTATCAAGTAATAACTAATAATTATTATTATTCTTGTTTAATTTCTGCTTTTTCTAAATTTTGTGGGGTTTTCATTATATTTATTTTTTTGGATTATTTGTTTACATTTTTTATTTTAAAATTTTATTTTCTTTTTCATTTTAAAAATATAATATATATAAAGAATTATATGTTATGTACTATAAATAATATATATATTATATAGTAAATATATATATAGGACAATCCCTTTTTAAAAGTTTTAAATGTAAAATAAACTCAGAATTTTCTAAATTAAGTGTTTTATGTTTTTAATATTTTCTCTATTTTAGTGAATTTTTATATTTTTTGCTATTTTTTATGTATTTTTAATGTAATAAAATATACAAAACGGTGAATATAATAAGGGTTAAAGGAGACTACTCCCTAGGAGTAGCCAATTGTCTACTCCCACCCCTATTTTCTCTCTATTTTTTGTTTTTATGGAAATAAAAAATATGTATATTCATCACTATATTCCCTTAACATGTCATTCCACTTTCATCAGAAACAGAGACTCATAAGCCCTCAATCTGAAGTGAGTCAATTTCAGCAATTCTGACCGTTAAAATTTGGCGGTCTTGATGGAGGGGATAGAAGTCTCGAATTAAGTTGAATTTTGAATGACACCATGGTGACATATTGTGATCTAAATTCCAATAGGTTTCATTTCAGAAAAATAATAAAAATACAAGGAAAAAGGTGTGGGAGCATGTAAGTTGGCTACAACCAGGGAGCATATTCCCTTTTCCCATATAATAAATAGGATGAATTTTTTCAGATATTAAAAATAGATGATAGGTTTAAAATTTCCCAAAACTAGTTTTAAAATATATTATATATAATAAAGAAAATGCAGAACAAAAAATTTTTCTATTATTTGTTATGGAATTTTTACTATTTGATATAATCATTTTAGGGTTTTGTGATTTTTAAGGTATTATTTTTATATTTTTAATGATTTTTGGTCTGAAGGTGGAATATATAGTTAATATATATTGTAATTTTTTGAATTTTTAAAAGTGATTTAGTTTTTTTATTTTTATGTACAAAATGGGAATAAAAGGCTCATATTTATTTTTTAGAAAATAAGTTAACATAATAAAATCCTAAATAAAAATGTAAGTGAGTAAGCAAGTCCAGAGGCATTTAATGTAAATTTCCCAACATTTAAATGCACAAGAGTTATTTAATAAAAATGTGTCGAATAAAATGCAAGCCTAGTAGGGATATATTTGCAAATAAAAAAAGTACAGGTCCTTGCGTGCAATTTTCCCCAAATTATTATACTCTTTATACTAATTATGATACTAAAAATAAATATTCAAAGCCGTGAGGGTTAGGTAAAAATAACCCATACACCTCACGTAGGGAGCCACATGAGGTGACCTAACATAGGACCTCAATGTAAATACAAAGAAGTTTGAAGGGTCCTCTGCAAATATTACAGAAATATTTAAACATGGCATAATATTTACAAGACTTGGTCATAAATACAAAAAGGCGGTGGGGGTGTCTGATATTTTTATCCCATAAGGCGCTTCATCGAGTGGCGTAGCGTATGCTACGTGTGCTCACTTATATTGATCCTGTGGCTGGGGGCCGTGTACCGCTTCAGCCCAAATCAATGCCCAGGATTAGACCTGGGCGATCCTCATCATCCGACAACTCTAAGACCTTCTAGAAGAACGCTCAAGAACATGACCGAGGTGAACTTCGATCTTCAATTCCTCACAGCTTCGGGCTCCTTCTTTAGCTCCGATCGGCTCTACGCCTTCTTGGGGTGCCTCTACTTCTGCAGGTGGTCATCAATAGGGTCCAGGTCCTGTCAATGGGGACCTGAAAACCTTTCTTCACTCAAGGGTGGGTCTTTATTCGATTCAAGCCTTAAATGACTCCTTAAGGCCTCCTGCACAAAAACAACCCTCGGCATGAGGCAAAGGGCCTCAACCACTTGTTGATGCTAGACAACATGTGACTGGGTGGAGTGATGAAGCTCTATGTGGAGGAAGAAGTCAAGTTTGATGGACCTAGTTCCTTGCAGGATCAAGGGGGAAAATAGGGTAAAAGATGGAGAAAATGGATGAGGAACGATAGTGGGGGTGGAATGGCAGGTCGAGAACAAGGGAATCATAGTGATTTTGAGCTGGAACTTAAAGCTCCGGCAAACTAAAGATCTAAAATTACACTAAGTTAAGCGCTAATTGTGGATGTTAAACGTTGCACTATGATGCTTAATTGAAATGTACCTGTAGGGAACAGGGACGAGCAAAGCATCGCCGGAGCGGCTCCGGTAGCACCTGGATCTCCTTCCTCTGCCTCTTATCCACATTGACAAGGCCTGGAAGCTCGAGTTATCACCACGAGCTCACTTCAGGTGGTCTACTATTGGTGTTACGAGGGCAAGAAGGGATCAAAAAGTCAAATTGGAAGGGGGGGGTGTTATTTATAGAACACAACAAGGGGCGAGGTTCAAGGGGAGATGGTGTGCAATGGAGATAAGGTTGGTGAAGTCTAGAGGTAGCGTGTGGGTTAGGTATGAGGGAGGAGCAGAGTAGTGGTGGTCACAAGAGAAATGGTGGAGTGGAGGAAGGGGAAGAAATTGGAAAAGTTAGAAGGTCGCGAGCTCTGATACGGGAGGCGGTTGAAGAAAGGACGGTTAACCTATGGGTCAACGATCCAATGCTTCTGGTTAGTTCACGTGGACCAACCAGAAATTGGAGCAAAAAATTCCCTTTTAAGATAAAAAATAACTAATAAATGAAATTATTAGTTGCAAGTTAGAACATAAAAAAACATTTATTATTTTATTTACTATTTTAGAGTATTTTTATTTACTTTTATAACACTATTTATTAGGTGTTAATATTTACATGTATATATAGGTGTAAATACATGTATTTCAAGTAATTTATTTTTATTTTATATTCGATATTTTATTAGTATATATATATATATTATATATATATTTATAATATATTTAAATACATATTTGCTTTTTTTCTTATTTTATCTATATACATAAATAAATAATTGTATATTCTTTCTAGGTATATTATGCTTATATATATTTTTATACCTTATTTGTTTTAATATAGTTTCTTTTATTTTATGATTATATTTTTAATGTGTTTTGAATAATATTTACAAGTATATAAAATATAAGAAATGTAAAAATATAATGAATGAATGTAATGAATAAAATAATCAAGTATATGAGACGATGGGGACTCGAAAGTTGACTTTTGCATCTTAACTCTATTTTAATGAAACTACCTTCATTTAATCGATAACTTAATTGCATGAACAATAAAGGTTAGTTTGGTGAATTTTGAGATTGTATGGAGGAGTTATTGATTTGTGAAGTTTTATTACGGCTTTTTCCTCTGTGTCCCAGACACATTGTGTGTTATTTTTCCATGCAGATATTTTTCTATTTTTCTGTCTATTATTTTGTACAAGTTTCATGTTGATCATTTATTAATCTGAGGTGTATAAAATGATAAATAAAATAGGTATAAATGACTATTTATTGATGAATAAAATTAGGGTTTGTGAATGTTTATCACTGATGAATCTCGGATTCATCACTCTAAATCTTATTAATTAAGCTCAAATCCCTAAAAATCAACATCATTATGCATCTATTCAGCATAATTAGCATTCATGCATATTTTAGTAAGAATTGCATTTTACCCCTAATTTCTGCATAAAATAAGAAGCCAAAAATCCAAGCCAAAAATGACCTGTAAATAGCCTAACTTCCCGGATTTTTAACTCATTCATGCTAACTCCGAATGACACAAAACCATTTCCACCGTGTTCATATCACTAACAAGAATAAATGAAAAATACAAAAAAATCACTAACCCAAATAAGTGGACCAAAAACCCAAACCCTAGTTCTAGGATTTCTGGACTAAAACTGTCATATCTTCCCCATACAGTGTCCTTTTAATCATACTCATTTTTGAACTAATGTACATTGAAATACCTTCAAAACAAGATCAAGTTCAAGTGAATCAAAGCTCATATGTGAAAATTGGGTTATGGGCCTCTTTTGTACATTTTGTATTTTATCGATTTTTGACCTATTAATTTATGTACATAATTAACATATTTTAGTTCATTTCTGTTTCATTTGTCTTCTTTGATAAAAGTTTTAATAAGATGCATAAAAATCTAAATCCAAATTGAGCTTGAAATCAAAGAAGCAAATTGAGTCCGAGTCTTCATTAACCGACTGTACAAAATTGGTATCTTTCTTATTTTATTTTATTTCTTCTTTTTATTAATTAATTAAAATAAAATAAATATATTAGTGTGTAAATATTTATCTTTTATTTTACCATATTTCTTCTGGAATTTTATCTGGTTTTAAAAATGACATAAAAATTATAAAATCCAAAAATCAAGGTATTCTAAGTACATGGGATACCCCAAAAAATTCACTTTGTGCATTTGATCGATTTTGGTTTTGATGTCTTCATGAAAGTTGTCGATCTCATCGAGACGAGCAATTTTTGTGAAGAAATGTTTTAGATCCAAGGCCAATTGCTATTTATTTTTTATTTTACAAAAATATTAATTCTCTGAATTTTCTGGTGCAGACACGTGGCGGCTCATGGAGCCACCACGTATCAGTCATTTTTCTCATTTTTATTAATTCATTTTTATAAAAAAAATAGGGCATCCACGTGCAAGGCACGTGCGCCCAGGCACGCGCCAAGCGCGTGCCCTCCCCTTTACCATACGCTGCCACGTGTCTAGACGTGGACCGTCCAATTTCGGCCGATCGGATGACCCACGAGTCGCCTTCAACCTCCCGTCACCTTTCCCAATTCCAATCCTCGTCGGGATCTTCGCCGCCGCCAATCGCATCTCTTCCCATCCCGGATCTTGTCGCCCACCGATCTTCACTTTCAATCAATACAATCGAATCACCAGCGATATTCTCCCAATCCCAGATCTTCGCCGGCCAAACCCATTCCCCTATTTAAGAGCAGTAGCACCTACAAGCTCCGTATCCGCCGAATCGTTCTTCAAAGCTTCCTCCGGTGGTGACAGTCCGGAGGACCCTCATCTCTGGCGAGATCCGAGGAACTTCTCCCTCGTCGCAGCCCACGACCGACGCTCCACTGTCGGGTTGTTGTTGCCCCTGCTCCGTCTCGATGTCGAGCCACCGCCAACGACCTTCAAGCTTCACCGACAACGCCAGGCCTTCGACCATTGACAACCAACATCGACGACCACCAACGGCGCAACTTCACCAACGACCGCCACCTTCAAAGCGCCATCATCTCCACCGACTACTTCCGCTCACGATGACCACCAACGACGTCTCTACCAGCCGTTCATCGACGTCCACCGACCGTTTATCGGCCATCGCATCCAACAGCGCCTCACAATCACCGGTCTGCATCGACATCTGAGAAGACGACAACAACATTCACTGACCCTTCGCCCCACCATAGCCACGCCGTTGGGGGTCGACCCGAGACCCCCACGCACGTGCGAGGCACATGCGTCCCAGGGGTACATCAGCCCAGGGGTCACGTGTTGCGCACGTGACCCACGGGTAATTTGCAGAAGCCGCCTCGGAGATCCCCCATATTGCTGATCGACCCAACTATCCAAGGAGCACGTGCACCATACGTGCTCTCTTGGAAAAATTACAGAATCCCCCCAGTCCTCCTCCTATTTGCACATCAGACCGCAGACCCTCTGGCAATTTTACAACTTTTCACCCCTTAGATTCGGTAATTTGATTACATCCCTTTGCATTTTATTTATTTATATTTATTTTGCATAAACACCCCTATGTTTCCTAGTAATTTTAGACCTCTACATGACTTTATTTTATTATTTAAAAAATAGCATGATGTTCGTCATTAAATACTCTGCATTTTGACATATCGTGGATAATTTTGTGAGCATTGAATAATTAATAATCAATTTTTCTATGGAAAATTGCGTATTTTCCCATTTCTTGCTCTGAAATTTATATTTTATTTACCATTGCTAAAAAAATCCCAAAAAATCACATATTGTAGAATTAATTGTGCTTGACATTGTGCCCAAAAAGAATTGAATTTGCAAGCATAGTTTATCCTATAAAAATCATTTTACATATTTCACTGTTTGATTTTTAATAGGTATTTAAACTAGTATTTTCGAGGTTTAGGATTTTTCTGAGATCAATCATTAGTGTTAGATCTTAGATAATTTTATTCCTTTAAAATAATTAGGTTTAATATTTATTATAATTCAATATTGAAATTCATTCTGTTTACATTTAAAAATTCATAAAAAAATTCATATTGCATCCAAAATTCCAAAATATTACAGTGCATTAATCTCAACATAATTTACATTTTGGCCAAATTTCATATTTGTCGGACATCGATTGAGCCTAATTTACATTTTAGACCCTAAAATATGCCAAAATTGTATTTCACATCCTTTAATGCATTAAAAATTCCAAAAAAAAGACCGCCTCGAAAACCGCGCAAGAATTTTAATAGACATAATTCTAGGCTGTTCCTTTGCCTCCTTGTGTTCGACCTTGGGCCTTGCCCAAGTAAAATAAATATAAAACCACTCGATTAAAAATTGATTAAATATACGTTGTTATCATCTTGACCGATTCCGATTGCCGCCTGCAACGAAACGACAAAATCACATTAATTTTTGTGCACGATAATACACATCTTTAACGAGGCGAATATCGGACCCGTCAGATGGCGCTGTTGCCGGGGAGGCAAACGGCTTAGTTTTTTGTCTTAAAAGTTTTTGTTCGGTTTTCCGCATTCGGGTAGTCTGACCCCCGAATTGTTCATTGTAAATTTCATTTTTTTTCCGACATTTATTTTATTTTATTTTTCAACATTTATTTTTATTATTTTATTTTTGATTTATTTTTGAGTCACTCTCTTACATTCTCTCTCATATTTTTATTGCGACGTACCTTGCGTACGTGGAGCGGTTTATCAGGAACCGACACATCTTCACTGACTTCTGAAAAGCCGTAATTAATTTAAGATCGAGTCGAGTCATGAGAGAGCGTAGAGTCTAGGATTTTAATTTCTGCAAAATTTTAAATTTCTGTAATTAATTGTGCATTTATAGTGGTGTCCGTTTGGACTCTCACGTGTGTAAAAGACCTCTAACTTTCTTCTGTGGTGTGTCGTGGCTTGTTTCACTCTCCGGTGAGGGTGGGGCCTGACTTGAGTGGCGATTACGATATACCTGCACATACGGCTCTCAGAGCATTTTAATTTTTGATTGTGCTAGTAGGAATTAGGCAACACTTCACTATTAATTGAGACGCACATTAGATCATTCAATTTAGCCAAATTTAACTCAATTCTTCCCCGCTAATAGAACTTTCTACTAGGTGCGGTTTTTCATCGGCTTGCATTTCATATAGATAAATTTTTCAATTCCTGTATTGCATCCCACATGGAGATTGCGAGGATTCACTGTAAGTCTTCTAACTGAACATATATCATTATTTTCATATGCATCGGCTTTTCCTGAACTTCTCCCTCATGTTTTGTCACATAATTTTAAAGGAAATTAGGACTGGATGGTAGACGTGCATTTGTACTCATTTAATTCTTTAATGATCGCCTAATTAAAATTGAGACTGCTCAATATAGCCGATCTTAACAACCTATAAAATCAAGAATTTTTGTGGGAGAGCAACCCCGACCTTGGATGTTTTTATTTTTCTGAGTGAGCAAGAGACGACACTTAAGGCTAGAGCCTAAACTCAGATTTTCATATTGACTACTAATTCTACCAAAAATGATTAGCTACTTCTCAGTAAGGATCTACGGGTAGCCGGTAAACGACCCGGATTTCCTTAGCATTATAGGTTGTTTAGAGGACGCTGTGTAAGGCTCTGTCCTCGAGTAACAGGTAGCCGTTATACGGTCCGTACTTACTCCCATACTGGTTGAAAGTAAGTGCAACTAGTCGTAAGAATTCGGGCCAGTCATTACGAAAATTTCACCAACTAACAGCTCGCTAAATTCTTTTCAAGTTTGTCTTATCACCGACAAAAATTGAAAAGATAATAGCCGAACTCTTACAGCTTCATTGTCTGTGTTGGTGAACTTGGGGTTTGATTTGTGTTTGCATTGGTGTGCGTGAACTGATATCGAAGACCAAAAGTCGCACATTTGATAAAAATTCTTTTGATTATCCCGTGCAATCATTTCTCTTATTTTCTTGATTTAAACCTCATCATGGAACTTTTGTACAAAAACTCTCCGCATCCAAATCATGAAAATCATTGCAAACCCAAACCATCATTCCTTTCAGCTCTTTCAAAAATGGTCGAACATTTATCTGAAAATCCATCAGAGCTATACTATGAAAATGAATTTGTCTTGGTTAGGCCCAAATCAACTAAATTCTCTTCTTCAAATAATCCTCCAACATTTGTGGGAGACTTTCAACCATGGATGATTTCAACCCCTTCATTGAATTCCTACTCGAATCATCCGACCGCACATGACCACCTGCCATCTTGGACTGAACTGTCTTACTCTTGGTTTCTCGTTAATGAACCATTTCAAGATCAAAATACCTTTGTGTCTCATGACTGGCCGGGAAACCAAATCCAGATGGAAAGACCTGCACTTAATGATCATCAGTGTTGGATTGACCGCAATGATAAAATCCCTATTGACCAACCTGAATATCACTCATTTTATCAACCTATACATACAGAGGACCACATGGATGAGATCGACACATATGCACCCTGTATGACCCCATTATTTGAGGATACGATCAATCATGACCACGGAAGTAGACTGTACTCAAACTAGGATGGCATGCCCTAGTCACGATATGTTGAGTATGCGGCCTACACATTCCCGCAAAACTCTTCCACTGAGCAGCCTCTTTCCATAATTTTTGAGGAGAAATTTTCAAAAAATAATGATCATATGTCGGATATTCCAAGAAACTCTCCTCTCAGCACATATAGAAAAATAGAAGATGAAATTATTAAATCGCAAAAACATACATTGACTGCTCCCATGATTGATCATGAATAGAATTTTGAGAGTGATATTTCGAGGCTAAATAAAAGATTTGAATTAATGGAGGATTAATTTCAAAAATTTACCAACCGATTAATCTCAATCTCTGGCGTCTCAGACATAAAAATGAATGGGGAAATGATTGGATCTAAGATTGAAAATTTTGACGATATTCAGAAATCTGGGGACGATCCTGACAGTAGCACTTCTGCATATTTTTCCCCAAGAAATGACTATGCCTCTGACTCATACTCTGAACATCAAAGACCCTTCTTATTTGAGGAACATACCACATCACCACACCACACAGAAAATATCAAAAAATGTGAAATATTCAAAAACACCCGAAAAATTGAAAATCCAGAAAATTTCATAAAAATAGAGACTGAAAAAGATATGAAGAATTTGGATCCTGTTGTACGGGAAGCATTGGAGTAAAGATTAATTTTTGAACTTCCCTTTATAAAGGTTATTGAACACTTCCCCGACCTTAAAGGATTTGTAATGGATAAATTAATGATGAAAAAGTCGGGAAGGATACGGACAAAGACTGAAAGACATATCTTGTCAATGGCCTCCTCCTTGGTGTTGAGGAGAAAAATCAAGAGCCACATAGTGAAAAGGTTGCCCAGATTTGACTGTATAATTAAAGACACAACTTTCACCCATGCTCGAATTGATGACGATTCACCATTCAATATCCTCCCGACCTCTGTATTTCACGAACTAAAACTCGGACCGATCATAAAGATACGAGAGATAGTTCAATTGGCTGACCAATCAATAAAGCTTCCGAGAGGAATCACTTCTGTCATCATGACATTCCAAGGTGCTCCGCTCAAAGTGGATTTCACAATCATTGATAGTGAGCACCAAGGAGAATTCACCCAGTCTCTAATTATTCTTGGAAAGCCATTCTTAGCATTGGCTAAGGTAATTATTGATTGTGAGACTCGGGAAATCAATTTTACAACATTGGAAGCACTTCAATCTGACCCAGTCTTTGAAGAACCACGATTTTCTGAGGCAACCCACAAAGTCCCCGACAGCCGCAACCACGAAGTGGTAGAAGAGCCCTACCCCACTGCTACACCTGAGATATCAATTGTTGATGAGACTATTGGTTTAGAGAATCTCCCCCTGCTCCATTCCCAGTCGCTCTCACCATGGAGAATCATGTATATGAATAATATGATACGGAGACTTATGCCTGGTCGCACCCTTGGTCGACCTATTCTGACTACATTGATCACATCAACTCGACATAGGAATGATCCAACATCAAATTAATTGAGTACGAGCATGCAGAGACTCTTCCTAATATTATAATTCATGCGGATCTCAAAATAGACAAATCTTTCTTCTATGATCCTGAGACATATGCATGGTCGCACTCAGGGGCAACCTACTCTGAATATCTTGAACAAATCATCCCAAATCGAGAGTACACCAACATTCAGAAGACTAAGAACAAACATGCAGGACGAACACCGACCAAGGAAAAGAATTCTATTGGCTATTCATCTGGATACTCAAGTCATCCAACTCCTTCACGAAACAAGAAAAAGAAAATCACCTTTGACCTTTCGGAAGAGGAATCAGCTGATGATCCCTCATCAGGTCCAGAAAAGGTAGTCTATATGAGTGATGTCTGTTTGGCAGCTCTAAAGCCATATCTTCGTAAGGATCCAAAATTCGATTCTTGTTGGACAACTCCCTTTCCTAACTATTATTCATTCAAAGTTGACGCTCCTGCCCTCTTCAAGTACACTGGAATTATTTCTTATGAGTTGACTGAGACCGGTTCTTCCGAGTATTCATCCCAGGACAAACCGCTTGATCCCAAGAAGGAAGAATTCTGAGGAAACAACTGAAGAAACAAAAAGACTAGAATATTTGGAGTATGTCCACTTTCGAATACTACTCCTCCGAGGATAATTCCGATGATGGATATCTTTCATGTGACTCAAACACTTCATCCACTGAGGATGACAATGATAATAGTTGGGAATCATACGCTTCATCTCCATCTCGTTATTCCGATCACCCATCACAGGCTCACAAAAAGATCAGTCGAAAACCGCCCTAATCATCGGCTACCCTCCCTCCCTCCCGACCACATCAACTCCTTGTACAGCTTCTTCCTCTACCTAGGCCAAGGCCTAAGTATAGGGGGGACCGATGCCATCTGTACACACCATTCTCCCTTTGTTCCGATCGCCTCATTTCCACCCTTCTTCTATACTTAGGATGATCAGAGCCTAAGTATAGGGGGAACTGATGCCCACCTGTATATACTCTCCTCATTCACATACCTCGATCGCTTCATTTTTTTCGCTCTTCTTATATACTTAGATTGTTCACAGTCTAAGTATAGGGGGTGGACCTGTATATCTTATTCTTTTTCTTTTCCTCTATTACGCTTAGCCTGAGCTATGTCTTCTGTACGCTTCTTGTGCTCTGAGGACACAACACTTGCTAAGTATAGGGGGTCTGTATATATACTTCATATATATTTTACCCATATCCCGTACTTGCACGTAAATCTATATGTATTTATAGGGTGGGTAATTAATTCAAAAAAACAAAACAAAAATAAAATAAAAGAAAAGAAAAAAAAATGCTACTGACACTGACTATGCCCAAATTTTTTGAAAAAAATGGCTTCTTAATCATTTTTTCATTTAAAAACTTGCATAAAAATCACAAAAAGAAAAAAATGTGTCTGTATTTCACACACCTGCACTTCATCCGGCACTTCATGCATTTGCATCTGTGAAAAGTCTTTGGGTTCTGAACCGAGCTATGAGCCAAAATTGAGAGTGGTCCGGACTTTACCTTAATCCACCTAATTTCAAAGGAACTTCACTGAGAAATAGGATTTTAGAAACTTCAGGTCTTTGACTTACTTCATTGAGTTCCACATGACAATGTGCAGCATTTGACTCTTAGTGTCTAACCTGATCTTTTCATTCCGGGTACAACTCTGGAATAGGAAATTAATTTGTACTCTCGCACTATGCCCTTAGCTCAACTCAGATGGGATGTTGGAAGACTATGTGGGTTTCTTTTCTGGTAGCGTGGAAATCTAAAGACTGGAGTACGGGTTGAAATAAATCTTCGGAAAAGGGATGGACAACTGGGCACAATTTTTCTAAGACCCCAAAAAATGTACGGAAACAAAAAGATTGTATATCCGAAGGGCACAACAAGATCCAAGCAGAACCACCAAAAATTCCTAATACAAAAAAGCATTCTACCAAATAAATATCTGACCAAAAAGGTCCAAGCTTCAAAGAAAACCTGCAGATCTTGGTGGAGACTCGGCTACACTGGCCATCTTCACAAAGAGAGGTGACTACACTGGCCACCCTCCGGTTCTTTTCCCCTTCTTCTAACTTCTCCCCCAATTCGATTGTGAACACAACGTGACAGACCATAGAAGGAAATACCATACTCCCCGAGGACGAGTTACTGGAGAGGAGAGGAGCATGGTAGTCTGGCATTATGGATGGAAAGAGCTAAAATCTTTTCACACACATGAGTCGATTGTTCAATATTCATAGTGTATACTTTGGGAAGAGGATTAATCTAAGATGACTTCTGAGACGAAACTGTGACAATGATGTATAGAACTTGAAGGCTGTTGATTTTGAAATTCTAAAGTCTCACAGAAGTTCCGCCAAACTATTAATCCAAAGGCCGGGTCTAGTTTCATTTTTACCTTTAGCTCATGGTCTTGGTATGGAACCCAATCTCATTTCACCTCATGGCATTTCTTTTTGATGCATAGGGACGAGTATGGTTTAAGTATAGTGGGATGATGAATCTCGGATTCATCGCTCTAAATCTCATTAATTAAGCTCAACTCCCTAAAAATTAACAGCATTTCTGCATCTATTGAGCATAATTAGAATTCATGCATGTTTTAATAAGAATTGCATTTTACCCCTAAATTCTGCACAAAATAAGAAGCCAAAAATGACCTGTAAATAGCCTAACTTCTCATATTTTCAACTCATTCATGCTAACTCCGAATGACACAAAACCATCTCCACTGTGTTCATCTCACTAACAAGAATAAATGAAAATACAAAAAATCACTAACCTAAATAAGTTGACCAAAAACCCAAACCCTAGTTCTAGGATTTCCGGACTAAAACCCTCATATCTTACCCATCCAGCGTTCGTTTTAATCCTACTCACTTTTGAAGTAATGTACATTCAATTACCTTCAAAATAAGAACAAGTTCAAGTGAATTGGAGCTCATATGTGAAAATTGGGTTTTGGGCCTCTTTTGTACATATTATATTTTAGCGGTTTTTGACCTATTATTTTTGTATATAATTAACCTATTTTAGTTCATTTCTTTTTCATTTATCTTCCTTGATAAAATTTTTATTAAAATACACAAAGATCCA
Organism: Ottelia alismoides; assembly: GCA_037367405.1. NCBI lineage: Eukaryota > Viridiplantae > Streptophyta > Magnoliopsida > Alismatales > Hydrocharitaceae > Ottelia > Ottelia alismoides. The sequence continues at coordinate 834,588 of JAZKJV010004008.1, forward strand.
AATCCAAATTGAGCTTGAAATCAAAGAAGCAAATTGAGTTCGAGTCTTCATTAACTGACTGTACAAAATTGGTCTCTTTCTTATTTTATTTTATTTCTTCTTTTTCTTAATTAATAAAAATAAAAAAATTAGATTAGTGTGTAAATATTTATCTTTTATTTTACCATATTATTTCCGTATTTTTATCTAGTTTAAAAATGACATAAAAATTATAAAATCCAAAATAAAGGTATTCTATGTACATGGGATACCCCAAAAAGTTCACTTTGTGCATTTGATCGATTTTGGTTTTAATGTCTTCAAAGTTGTAGATCTCATCGAGACAAGCAATTTTTATGAAGAAACTTTTCGATCCAACGCCCATTTGCTATTTATTTTTGATTTTACAAAAAGATTAATTCTCCGAATTTTCAGGTGTTGACATGTGGCAGCTCCTAGAGCCGCCATGTGTCAGTCGTTTTTCACATTTTTATTAATTCATTTTTATAAAAAAAAATTAATAGGGCCCGCACGTGCCTCCCGGGCACACGCCAAGCACATGCCCTCCCCTTTTCCCATACGCCGCCATGTATCTAGACGTGGACCATCCGATCTCGGTCGATCGGACGGCCCACGAGTCTCCTTCAACCTTCCGTTACCTTTCCCAATTCCAATCCCCGCCGAGATCTTCGCCACCGCCAATCACTGCATCCCGCGTATCTCGCGGCTGCCATCATCCTCGATCTTCAAGGCCCGACCTTCCATAACCGCTGCACCGCCAATCGCATCTCTTCCCATCCCGGATCTTGTCGCCCGCCGATCTTCACTTTCAATCAATCCAATCAAATCACCAACGATATTCTCCCAATCCCAGATCTTCGACGGCCGAACCCATTCCCA